>PVIR01006234.1:0-67278 GCA_004026965.1 Petromus typicus | reverse complement strand
ATCTCCCTGCATGCCACAGCCCTGTACCCTCAAGGTCCACACAGCTACTACTTTATGCCAGTTCTTCCTGTCATGCCAACAAGAATGTTCACTTCTACTCTCTGGGACTCTCTCCCCTTTTTGTCTTCCCTTGTTCCACACTGGCCCAATCTTCTGTTTCCTAAATCAGATCTTCTGGTCACCGTGACTCCCTCTCACCTTCATACAACCCACGAATCCTTTCATTTTTGTCTCCTCTCTAGGCCGGCCTTCCCCTCCTCTCACACCCCTCCTCTCCCATTTCCTCACAGCAATGGCCTCGCACCTCTCTTGTTTCCTTCCTGCCCCTCCAATCGTCACACAGAGGGGAAAGCAGACTCCATAGATGTAAGGACTATGTCGTATCCCTTACATCACTAGCTCAGATATCTCCACTGCCTCTCGAACAAAGTCCCATCCCTTCCTCAAGATCTGTGAGGCCTACTTGGTCTGTTCCATCCGACCCCCTTGAACGTCCAGCCTCCTGTCCTCCAGCCCCACAGAAGTCTTTTCATTCCTCTAGGGCCCAGTTCATTGCTACCACAGAGCTTGAACTCTTGTCTTCCTGATACCTGGAAAGCCCTCTCGTACCAGCCACCGTTCGGCCTGCTTGCTCTGCCCTTTCCAGTCACCTGCTTAGGGCACGGCTGCCACCCCACTCCCTTTCTCAGCACACGGACTTCCTTTGTTTCTTCCTTCCCTTGCAACATTTCTTTGTCCTCTGTTGCAAAGGACTCTCCCAATAGACTAAGTTCTTTGGAGGCCCTTTTGTCAGCAACCGTCCCTGTCCTGCCCTGCCCACTCTTCTCCCCCTCCCCCTGAAACCAGAACACATCTGTTGAGTTAAGAATAAAGTGGTGTTGACACATGTCATGTAGTTTTCACAGACAAGGAAGCGGGTGTCTAGAAGGCCATGGTATGAACCCACCATGCCAGCTCTGCCTCCAGATTTCAGGGCTGAACCTACCACTAGCTTGCCTTTGTGGAGCGCCATGGTGCTGTTTGACTTGCAGGGAAAAGAAATAGAAAAATATGTCTATGGGTTCAAAAGCAGCGTTGCATGTCACAAACCAAGATGGGAATTCGATTGGGAGTAAGACACCTGAGAAACTAATCTGATTGAAAAAGGCGTTTCAAGGATTCTAACACTAACAGATATTGCAGCATGATATAAAACAAAATAACTCTTTCTTGCAGAAAGAGAGATCAAGCTGGAGAGGGAGCATCTCAGTGAAACAGAGTAGAAAGCAGTCCCAGACAGAGTCTAGAACAGTGGGGACAAACCTATGGCATGTATGCTACCACAAGCTGTCAGTGTCATCGAAGGCTGTAGAGGTTTACAGTGCTGGTCCGGAGCACTCACAGAGCACTGAGATTTATGAAAGCAGAGATACTACAGAGAATGAGTGATAGAAAGATTTGCCACTAAATGTGGCTGGAAAATTTTCTTATCTATTTGAAAAACATAAAGTAATTTTTACTGCCTCTTATACCAACTACCTAAATCAATGGCAATGATTTAAATGCAGAAAAAGGAAAGAAAAAAAATCACTCTAATAACTAACTCCATAGAAAATGGAAATGACTCATGAAACGGTGGTTGATGGAAGCCATTGCAACCTTCACAGCAATAGAGAGAATTGTAGTGGAAAACGCAAATATAATTGACTGTAGGAAAGCTTATGTGTGCTGAAAATTCTCATAAATAAAACATTCATAAAGGCAGTAAGAATTTTCATAACAAAATGTTGGGGCAATAAAAAGCATTAAGGGTCCATTTATGAAAGATGAAGTTCAAAAGGCAAATTCAGCTGCAAATGTTGGACTTCACCATAATAAAATAAATGTATATCAGGATGCAGGGCTATTTTGGCCCGTCCAAGGAACACTTTATGAAACAGGAGCTCACGGTGGAGGCTCAGGTTCGGTGGTGGCACAGGGCCTCTTGGGCGCAGCTGGCAGGAAGGCGAAGTGGCAAAACCTTTCTAGGAGGCAATTTGTTCAGGATGCGTGAAGAGCCTCGAAAGATTCATATTGTTTGACTCAGTAATTCCATTTATAGGAAGCTCATTCCAAGAAAATGATCTAAAGCAGTAAATGTCCAGAGATGTGTGCAGAGGGATGCGCACAGTGGCTTTAGTTACAAGAGACAAAAAGAAAAACAGAAAGAAAAAAAAAAAGGAGCCATCAAAATTGCCAGTTTCTGGGGAATAGCTGCTCAAATTATGTTCCTTTCTTTAAGTGGATTATTAAAGGGACTGAATGTAGTAAATACAAAGAGTGTTAACAAATTCAGGGAAATGTTTAGCATATCATCAGTGTGAAAAGATGGTGCATATATACATATATATATATATATATATATATATATGTATGTATTTTTAATTCTTCTTTAGTTACTTTTCAAGGATCTTGGGTATTACTGTTTTTATAATATATTTCAAAAATGCACAGGAGAATAAGAATAAAATAATGAACACAACATTCAATTTCCTTCTTACCATCCAAGAAAGTGGATCACTTCTGTAGTAAGAAAAGTCAAATGAGAAGAATAAAATAAGAGCTACGTCTTAAGCGAACGGTAACAACAGGTGAGTTCTGAAGGGAGAGAAAAAGATGTTCCAGCATGGGACGGAAACAGCCCGGCATGAAGGAGGCTGTTGGGACTTCTTCAACGAAACCCAGGGCTGGGAGACTCGTGGCAACGAGTGTTCCTCGTCTGAACTGCCCGACCGGGGATCTGCCAAGTTCCTCCAGACCCGGCCGAGCCTGAGTGCCTGTCTATCTCTGTGCTGTCCTCATGTGTTCCTCACCGTTTGCTTTGTCTTGTTATATGCTACCGACGGAGGAGGCCAGACCCGGATCTTTTCCTCTACTGTGTTCCTGTCGCTTCTTTTTCTCTCTCAAACTTCTCTGGGCTGTTTTTGTTCATTTCTTCTACCAGATGGCTTTTAGGATCAGTATATTAAGTTCCATTTTTAAACTATCCTGGTGGGATTTTGATTAGGGAGTCATTAAATCTGTAAGTTAATTTGGAGAGAATTGACATCTTTACCCCATCAAGTCTTCAGGACCTTAACATTTAAAGGGCGGTTGAGTCAGAAGCTCTGATTAATAAAAGTGAGAAGGGAAAGGAGTCATAGAAATGGGTTAAAAACAAGGAGAGGGTGTTGTCATGGAAACAAGGAGAGCTGAGTGTTTCAGGAAGGGGAGAGTGATCAACAATATCAAACCCTGCAGAGAATTCCAATGAGGCAGAGATGGAAAAACACGCACTGAAGGTGGTAGGTAGGGGTTTACAGGAGCCCCTGTAAGAGCCGTTTCCGGGGTGTGATGGAGCGGAACCCCGACTGCAGGGCCTGAGAACAGTAGACAGTGGGCGACAATGGCCTTTTTACTGAAGTTTAGATAGATTAATTTTAAAAGTGTAGAGAAGGATTGTCTGGGAGCTAGAGATGAAAGTATAGAACCAAGAGGAAGTTTTTGACTCTATTCAGTGAGTACTTTCTCAGCACTTCCTGCGTGTGCTTCGCTGATAGGGAGGCTGTGAGCAAGGTGGGCACCTCGCTGCCCACCGGGAGCTTGGGTTTGAACAGGGAAGCAGGCACCAACCGAACCACACGAACAGTCCTGAAGGAGAATGACATGGTGCTGAGATCAGTGAGGCCCGGAGTCAGGGCTGAGAGAGCTGCGAAGGCTCCACAGACCCGAAAGATAAAGGAGTCAACCTTATCAAAAAAGCACCCCAGGTAGAGGGCAGGCAGAGGCAAAGGCCGAGCAGGGGAACAGCAGGGCATACTCTAGGGAAAGATGTTCCGTAAATGAGGGGACAGAGGTGAAAAGAAGAGAATTTTGTTCAAGTGGCTGGAAGGCTTGATTCCAAGAGCAGTAGGGGTGCACAAACATGGCGGCAGTCCCATCTGCATGTTGAAATCATCCCTCCATCTTCTGAGGAGGAGAGGATGGCAGCAAGGGCAGCAGGGGCTGTGGGGAGCCCTGTGAGAGGACAGCCTCCTGTCTGTCATCCAGACCAAATCAGTGGCAGCTGGGACTGGACCTCGGCGATGGGCTAGAAAGGCACAAGAAGGATGCGGGGCCGTGGGAGGTCACGTGAGCAGAGGTCAGGGCGGGACTGTGGGTGGCAGTGTGAGGGTAAGTGAGCTGTGGAGGAGGAGCCCTGGCATCCTGCGGCTGAGGGTGTCTTTCCACATGGTGCGGGTTAGGAGCAGGTTTGTGACCCTGAGGAGAACTCACATTGGAGATGGAGCCTGAGGAGCTTCAAGCTCAGGCTGGGGTGGAGGGTACGGAGGCCGCTCAGGGTAGAGGCTCTATGAAGGAACAGAGGGCAGAAGAATGAGCAGACGGCGGAGGCTGAACCTAGGGGAACACCAGCAGGCAGGGGACTGGGTAGGGGAAGAAGTGGCTGGGAAAGGGGGTGGGGGCAGGTAGACGAGTCCCAGAAGCCCAAGGAGGAGAGAGTGGCCATGAAAGGATGTTGGGGAAGGTGGCTGGAGACCCTGGACTTGGCCTGGGGGCCCTTTGCTGACTTCTGGAGCAATGGGAAGGAAAGGGTGAGAGTGAGGAGCAAGAGTGATCCAAGCTCTACCTGTGAAAGCAGGAGGATAAAATAAAGGGCAAAACAATTTTTATTTGGTTTTTGTTTTTAGTAGAAGAACAATATTTATATATGAATATTCCCAGAGAAACATACCTGTGAGCTGTGAGTCACTGCAGAACGAGGGTAATTAGCTAAATGAAACCTCAGGGGAAACGAGGCACGTGGGCCCAAGTGCGGCATGCCAGGCATCCCCAGCCCCGCAATGAATTCCACACTCAGCCCTTCATCCTGTAGCTTGTACCCCCACTTTCTTTCCTCCTAGGGAATTTGAATATAACCTTAGTCTCACTTGAGCAGGAATTTCATCTTCCCATGGCAAAGACCCTGTCTTGTTCATGTGTAATGATCCCTGGCCCACAGTAGTCCCACAACTAGAGGCTGCCAAGTATTTTCTGATATGAAATAAAATGCCTGAGGTGGACACTCATCAGGAAGCTGCCTCGCTCAAGATCTGACCAGCACACCCAGAAATCAAATACAACCCATGCGACATTCCTGGGACCACAGGGTCAAGGTGCAGGTCCATGACCCAGGACTCAGGCTCATGTCCACCGGACATGAGTGCCATATTTTCACAGACACAATAAATACGTGGCTCAGCTGTGCCAGGCACACTTGCCCCTCTGATCTCAACCTCAAGTACTGGCAACCAGTCATTAAACCCCGACTTCTACATCCTCACTTTCCTGGCTTCTCTGTGCCCCAAGCTCACTCACTCCCAACCCTGTCCAACCCTGGGGTGGGGGTAGACAGCCTCAGAGGCCCACCAGCCCCCCAGGCTGTACTGGGGTATTCTACCTTTGTTCTCTGAGCTGTAGATACAGGGTTAGATGTAACACTTGTGCTCTGAGTTCCCCGAAATTCTCTGGGACATCATCCTGCTCTTCCTCAGACTTCCTCAGGAGCTGGGACCCAGGGTTTTTCTGGAGTATTCGGGCAGTACCAAAGCCCACAGGTTGAACTCTCCCCCCACTTCGCTGGACTCAAGAATGATATCACCATGAGTTCTTCTCAGTCTATTGTCTCAGTGTATACTCTTTGCCTCCTCTTTTAGCTTTGACTTCAAATCTTTAAGCTCTGGGGGCTCCAGAATCTTTCACTTCTCAAGACGAAGATCTTGCCCAGGGAAGCTGTGGCTTTTGATTTTCTGGGCACCTCTGTGGACAACAGCTGCACAATCGCTGTCTGCACCAGGGACTCTCAGAGACCTACCCAGGACTTCCAAGCCAAGGCAGGAGCTGTGCAATGACCACATGACACTGGTACCCGAGAACAGTGGGCCCAGTAAAGTCAGACAGAGGGGCAGAGAGTGGGGAGAAGACGTGAAACCATACACAGTAGGAGAAAAAAAAACCCTGACCACACACAGTTAAAAAAGAAGAACATCCTGAAGCAGAGAGCAAAGAAGGGATTAGTCAGAGGTGCTGGAACGATTGCTATGCTGTTTGGCAAAGCAAATCCACTTCCTCCTTCACTTCACGTCATACATCAGCATCAGGTTTGGAGGGATTAAAGATTTAAATTAAAAATCACACTTGGATAAAGGAGAAGGAGATACTCCTCCAAGACTCTGGATGAGACATCTAAGCTTAAATGTAATGGAAGCAACCCCAACGAAAAGAAGAAGAAATTAGATTGAAAATTTTTGATTTAACTGTATGAGAATTGAACATTACTCAGAAGATGTCATGCAGAGGGTTAATATTCTTGGTATTTAAGAACACATATAAATTAAGTTTTAAAAATTCAAATCACTGCTGGATAAATGTGAGGAGGTAGTAATACTCAATTAACAGAAGATTAATTTTTTATGGCTCATAGGTTGGACTTATTTTCCAATATCTAATTATTTTTTTAAAAATAAATTAAAACAACAATGAGATAACACTGCCTGTCACAGAGTGGAGAAGAAAATTTTAATGAGACTACTCCATGCTGGCTAGAGTATGATGAAACAGACAATACCAATGGTAGGAATGTAAATTACCACAGCCTTTGACCCGGTAATTACACTTATGAAACTCCATCAGAAGGAAATAATCTCAAACTGACAAAAGATTTATATACAAAGAGATGTAGTGTGGCCTTATTTGTAATAAAAAATGGAAACAAACAAAATAACCAACTATTGGGAAAATGTAAATTATTTTATATCCATTCAAATGCACTATTAGCCATCAACTAATTATATTTTTTATATAAAAAAACTCTGAAAAAATTGTATGGTATTAAAAAGTGGAGAAGTAACTAAGTACATCAGAGTAAAAATTGCATACAGGATATAATCTCATCTGAGAAATGAAACTGAGAGCCCAGGAAAAGACTGGGCAGAAATGAGCTGGGATCCTGAACCTAAGAACGTAGAGCTCAGGACAGAGAATCCTTGATGGAGGAGAGGAAATAAATTGTGGGGGGGCCTGGAGGACACCCAAGTGGGTCCAGGCTGCAGTCTCAGAGGTCAAGACTATGTCTGAGAGGGGGGGCGTGTAGTCTGGCTTCACCTGGTTACCTGGCGCAGCCTGTTCTAAAGCTCAAAGGACGGGCTACCTTGGGACCTGAACCCACAGAATTGTTATTAGGTAGGTATATCCAGAGCATAGGGCTCAAGAGGATGCCAGAGAAAAAGGGCAGGAACTCATGCCAGGAAACTCAGGCCGACCTTTGAGTCATGCTGGAGAATTTTATCGAAAGAGCAATGAGGAGCAAGGGAAGGTTTTTGAGCTTTGCCTTTTAGATAGATTGCTATATTCATAGGGACTCGCCACAACACAGAAGTCCCACTTAGTAATGAAAATAAAAGTAAAACATCAAAAGGTTGTATTAGTCAGTATTTACTAGAGACATACAAATATATATGAATTTATGAGATTAGCTTACAGTGACCACCCGAACAGAAGGTCTGTCTGAGGACAAAGTATTTAGTGGAAAATCTAGAGCTCACTGCAGTGTCCCGTGCAAGTCTGTGTCAAAAGGACACGGGGTGTGCAGTGGAAGGTTCCAAGGCAGGAACATCATGGCAGAATGGCTTGGAAAAACAAAGCTACCTTAGTTCATGGCAAAGAAACAGAGTCAGAGAGGAAGGGATAAAGGGACAAGATAGAGTACCAAGGCCAGGCCTCTATGACCCACTAGTGAGCTCCACAAACCCCCTGGGAAGGTCCCAAAGTCACTTGAGTCGATGACTGGAAAACTTGGGTCTGGGGCAGAGGAACAGGAAAGGCTCTCAGGCACATGTCGCAGTGTGAGCGGAGTTCCAGGTACAGACATCACAGGGTGTAGGCTGCCTGGTGTTTATGGACCTGGCATGAAATACAGCCTGGTGGAGAGTGACGCTGGAAAAGTCAGTAAGGACTATTGTTTATGTATTTGTTTTTGAAACAGGGTTTTGCTATGTATTCAGGGCTGCCCTAGAACTCACTATTTTGCCCAGGCTAGCCTCCAATTCATCATAATCTTCCTGCCTCAGCCTCCCAAGCGCTGGGGATATAGGCGAGCAACACCAGGTCCACCTACATATAAATAAGCTTGAACTCACTCTTGTAGGCAAAGGGGAAGCCGTGAAAGATTTATGAGCAGAAAAGAGCCACGTGATAAGCTTTGGTTTATAGTCCTCGCTTGGGGAAGTGAGCGGACCAAGAAGGGATCGTGGGCTCAGCCCAGGGTTGTCTTTGAAGGGTCTGTGGATACTTCAGGGAGGTGACTGGCAGGAGTTAGGTCGGACAACTTGGGCTCAGGCCACTTCAGCTGGAGAGAGCTGGGTGTTCATTGTGTCAAGGAGACGGAGTAGAGCCCGTCAGCCCCTCTAGGCCTCCTCCTCACCACTTTAGGGGCTGGGGGAGCCTGAGGCACCTACAAAGCAGAGGAGAAAAAGAAATGTCATCACCAGGTGGCCACGTGAGCAGAGCAGGAGAACAGGTTGCCATGGAAACTGAGCTAGTGAAGCATTTGTAGGAGAACAGGATCAGCAGGACCAAATGTAGCAGAAAATCCAAACCGATGAAGGCTGAAAATTTTCTTTTGATTTGGCAATTAGTAGAACATTGATGAGTTTAATAAGAGCAATTTCAGGAGATTACAGGCCAACAAGGTGCTGGAGACGGGGAAAGGTATTTAGGAGACAAAAGGGACCAGAGCTAAAGATGGCATGCACCCTAGTGAGGGACAGGGTCAAGCAAAGCCTCCGTGTGCTGGCATTCGGTGGCAGTGAGGTGCGCCACCAGAGGACGAGGCATTACACGGGGAGGTCAGGAGTTTCACATAGGACATTTTAATCTCACAAGTGCCTTTAGTACTTACAGTGCAGGGACTGTCCCCAAAGTTTTACTTATACTAATTCGTTTGTGTTTACAACTATTTTGGAAGCAAATAGTGCCTCATCCATCATCATAGTCACAGGAAGAAGCAGGTAGAAAGAGGTCAGGAAACTGGCCCACATAGACAAGTTAGTGTGTGTTCCCTGAGAGAAACCACGAGGTCAGAGAGGCAGGCAATCCTGCTCTCTGGCGCTTAGGAAGGGGTCTAGGGCTGGAGCCAGGAGAGCCGGCCCCAAGCAGGACCCAGATGTGACGTGCACACTGGAGGCTGTGGGTGAGGCTTCCAGGACGACGCAGTGCAAGGAGGAGGCTGAGAGATGGAGAAATAGAGCCGAGGGCAGAGGTGTGAAGAGGGCCACAGGAGCCTCTGCCCCAAGCAGCTCTGGGGACAAAAGGCCTAGGGAGGCTCTGGGGACCTTTAGAAGAGTAGCCTTAGGGCAGGGCACAGGACCGCAGAAAAAGACACCGTGGAGGTCCTGGCTGTGAAGGCAGGAGGGACGGGGGTCTGAGAGAAGGCACAATCCCACAAGGAATTGTATTTAAATGCAAACATTTTAAAGTGTCTTTTTCAATAAAAGAAATACATGTATACAGTCCAACACTGGAAATCTGCAAAAGGATGCCCTGTGAAAAGTTCCCCTCCCATCCTTCTCCCCCAGCCCTCATGAGTCCTCCCTAACAGCAGCCAGAGTGAGCTTTCAGAGAGAAAATACAACTCGCAAGCCAAGTTCTGGAACTCTGGGAATAGAAAATAAATTTCAGAAAGGTAGCACCCTTAGGAGAAGGTCGCATCCACAGTGAGCAATGGAGAGGGACAGTCGAGCTGGGGGTGGGGTAAGCGCGGCAGAGGGAAATTAGTTTTGGCCAAGAACATGTGTTTTATTGAAAGGTACAAAACTGATTCATTTTCCTTCTATCCAGAAACTTGAGGGCCAGGGAGTTAGCTCAGTGGTTCTGGCGCCTGTCTTGCAAGTGCAAGGACCCAGGTTCGATCCCCATAACCACACACCATACTGGATGTGGAGACTCACGCCCAGCAGCAACCAGTACCACATACCACAGTGCCAGGCGTGGTGGCTCACGCCTGTAATCCCAGCACTCAGGAGGCAGAAGCAGGAGGATTGCTGTGATATGAGTTTGAGGCTGAGTTTAGGGTCAGCCTGAACCACAAAACAAGACCCTGTCTCAAAAAACCTAAAAAAAAAATAAAAGAGAGAGAAGAGAAATGTGAACCTGCCATTCTTCTGAGCCCTCATCCCTGTCCTGGGTCCTGGTGGCAGCTCACAGTGACAGGGACTCTGTCCTACCCCACACCCCAGCTGAAGCCACCTCAGCACCTGGCAACTGGGTTAATCCCAGCAACTCCTGAATAAACTTTTTGGGACATAATATGTCTGAAATGCAGCTCAATCTCCACACACAGCCCCCCTTTTTTTTAAACTATAGAAACTAACTGGAGCATCAAAAGGGACAAAATGGAGCCTTTAGGGCTGAAGGACAACTGGGAGCAAGAGGTAGGAGAAGAGGGTGTTGCTGGAGAGGGACTCAAACCCCGGATGCCAATAGCAGAGGAAGAGCAGGGTGCACGTCACAGGGCTGCGGTCCTCGAGGCCGCTGGGTCCCTCTCATAACACGCGCGGAGAGGAAAGCCACGGCGTTACAGACAGGCTCCAGACAGGGCTCCTTCCGTCCCTGTCTCAGTCTGAGACTCTGAGAACATAGCTCTGCGCCTCAGTCTAGATCCTACAGAAATAGTGGCAGGGAATTCGGGGAAGAGCTTATCTAGGGTGACCTCTCTTCTCCCTTCTTCCAGCATTTTGGGCTGTGACTGGCAGCCTCACGGAATCCATGACCACCTCCCTGTTGAGGGTGCCTGGGACCCCATTGCCCAGGACACATCAGTCATGGGACAGAGCCAGGGACACAGGGGGTCACTGGGACCTGTGCAAGAGCAGCTTGTGGGAGCGGGGCAGGGGCGCAGCTGGTGGAGAAACCAACCACTGGAGCAAGGAAACGGGAAGAAGACAGCAGGGAGCTGGGAGCCAGCAGGAACTGGCTTTTATCAAACAGGAAATGCAAGTGTGTTTATGTTCTGAGTAGGAGCCCAGAACATTGAGAAATTAAGGATGTGACCATCAATGAGCAGATGGGGCCGAGGGTATAGACACAAGGATTATCATCAGACAATCACATGTGTTGTGTTAAGCCAGACTTAATTAAACCTCTACCTTTCCTGAGTAACCTAATCCCTCGGTCCTTCTAGAGACCAAGTGTTCTTTCTCCATGCATTTCGGTGGCCACATAGACACTAGTTTCATCTTGCTTCCTACTGGGGTCATGTTTTTCTCTTTGTCTGTCACCTCTGGTCACTTGCAATGGCCCACAGAGCTGCCTGGTGCTGGATTACTTTATGTTGCATTCAGGCACACGGGGCACGAATCTATACTGTGCAGCTTGATGAATTTTCAATTCTACACAACCACCACCACGCGGTCCAGATGCAGAACAAGTTCGTCTGCTTACAAGGTCTCCTTGCGCCCCTTCCCAGTCAGTACCTCCGTCCCAGGCATGATTTCCTTGACTTCTGTCACACAACTGTTTCTGTGTCTTCTTGAATTTCATATGAATATAATCAGTGGATCTGGCTTCTTTTCTAACATGTCTGTATTCTTTGAGCTTCACTCAAGTTGCTGGGTGGAGATGTAACTTGTCCTTTCCCACTGCTGTGTAGTATTCCTTTGTGGGAATGCACCGCTGATGGGTCTGTGCTCCTGCTGGTGCGTGCTTAAAACTACTGAGCATTCTGAACTCTTCTTTAGGTGACAATACAATCAGTTCTGGGGTACAGGCGTAGGTTAGGTTCTTGTAGATATCACCAAACCAGTTGGACTAACTTGTAAATTGAGTGTACTTAACATTTACTCTTCTTCATACAGAGTTTTGGTAAATATATAGAACTGTATAACCCCCACTCCAGTTAAGATATAAAACACTTCTATTACCCCAAGACGTTCCCTCATGCTCTACCAGTTGCTGGCAAACACTGCTCTCCTCTCTGTTCTGATATTATTGCCATTTCCAGAACGTCATATAAATGGAGCCATGTAGTAAACAGTCTTTCAGAATCTGTCTTCTTTCACTTATCATCATGCATTTGAATTTATTGGTTTTTTTTTTTTTTGCAGAACAATATTTATTCCTTTTTATTGTGAAAATTGTCCTATTACATGGATGTGTTGCAATTTTTCTTGCTTTCAGCTCTGTACTAGTTAGTTTAATAATGTTTGAGTTGTTACTCAAGTTTTAAAGCAATTATAGGTAAAACTACTACAAACGTCTACATAGAAGTATCGGTATGAGCAGGTGTTTTCATTCTTCCAGATACATACATTCCCAAGAGGGAGATTGCTGGGTCAAATGGTATAATTTATGTTTTAGAAAAAAGACAGTCAGATCAGAGGGTTACATTCTAGTGCTCTATAGTATGGTGGGGTGCCTAGAGTCAATAATTTATTTTATATTTCAAAACAGCTGCAAGGGAGGACTTTCAATGTTCTTACCACAAATAAATTATAAATGCTTGACAGGACAGATATGCTAGTAATGTTGATTAGATCACCAAACATTATATGTGAGCGTCAGAGTATCTTACCGGGGCTGGGGATGTAGCTCGGTGTTAGAGTGCTGCCTCAAATGTCCTGGAAGTGCAGGGGGAAAACAATCACACTGGGTTCCAGGAATATGTACAATTATATCAATTAAAAACTGTATATATATATATATATATATATATATTTTTTTTTTTTTAAAGGCATCTACTAAAGTTTTCCAAAAACCTTTAAATGTCTGCAGGGAAGAATCTAAGCTGGATTTCAGAAGTTGTTCAAAAGAATTGGGAACTCTTGGCTGCTGTCTCCCGAAGTGAACTCTGGGACAAGAATTTAGGTACCAGTAAGTCACTCGAGTGGTCACCCCCAGACAAGTAGGTTGAGGGATGGAACAGCAGGATGGGCAAGGGGAAGGCGGCCAGCTGTGGTCCCCAGAACGAGGTGTCATCCTGACCCATGGGAACCCTCTCACACCTCCACGTTGTTCTTCCTGGAAGCAAGGGAGCGGGGCTTCCATGTTCTCAGACAGAGGCACTGGCAGAGGAACCTGGGGACGTGGGGGTTAGGGGGGCGACAAGTATCCACACATATCTGGTTCTTAGCACCTGTGGACAGAGAAACTTCTAGAGCCAAAGAATTGTCCCCAGACAAAGGCAGGTGGTGACTGTGAAGCACTAGAAACACCCAAATTAGGGACTGGGATGTAAAACACTGGCTAAAAGTTCTGCGTATCCATATAACCCACTGCACACATTGACCCCACCACTGAGCACAGTACCGGGCACCTAGCAGATGCTCAGTAAGTACCTGATGGAATGACAAGGAAAGACAGGGCCCATTGAGGTGGTTTGAGAGACAAAATGATGACAAAGCCACCATTTGGACCCCAGTGACTTAGAGGTGGAAGATAGAATAGACAGCTTTAATTCAGGTACTGACACATAGGAGACCGTGTGCAGAGGTGAGCAAAGCACTGGCAGTACAGCATAAGGCCCAGCAGCAAGTAGTTAAAAACAGAGAAGGTGGCATTGATTGATTTGTAATCCTAGCTTCTCAGGAGGCTGAGGCACGAGGACCCCAAGCTTGAGGCCAGGCTAAGCAAGAGCCTGTATTAAGAAGAGAGGGTATAAAATGGTGTAGAGTGCTTATCTAGCATGCACAGTACCTTAGATTCAATCCTCAGTACTGAGGAGGGTGAGGAAAAAGTTAAAAAGAAAGAGTAAGAGGGCAGTCAGTGGTCTCGGACCCTGCCAAGCTGAAGCCACTGGCCGTGACTCCACAGAACACTCTCATGGCAGGCTTCATCTGAAGGCCTGGAGCCTGCAGAAGAGGAAACTAGGAAGACAGGCCTGAGAAGCAGGGGATTGTTGGCAAAGGGTCGGGGAGAAAGACCAAGAACTTGAAGCAGGAAAAAGCAGACCAACAGGCCTCACACAGAGGAGCTCCAGGCTGAATGTAAGGATTAGACTAAACAATACTTTCGTGCTGGGCTGAGCTGCCTGAGGTGAATTAATTAGCCTGGGCTGGTAACTTATCTGCATATCCTGAGAGAAATTTACCAGGTCCTGGGGAGGCAGGTTGGATCCTGCCTGGGGTCACTAGCCACTGTCCCACTGAAGTGGGGTCAATGTCAAAAGTTCCCATAGGGGCAAGTGGCCAGGCAAGGCTTTGGGAACCTGGTGACAGCTGGAAGACCACCTTGGTGTCAGCAAGGACTGAAACAAAGAGGTAGTAGGAAACAGCTCTGGTTGGAGAAACTTGTCTGGGAACTTGCATGGGTAGAGAGGAAATAGCCAGGAGGAGGCTGAGAGGAGGGATTAGGAACATATGAAAAGAGAATGTGAGGCTCAGAAGGGGACGGACACAGGACAGCTGGCCTTGAACACAGGGAGATGAGGCAGGTGGCTGAGATGTATGAACAAGGAGGGTTTGGGCCCCCGGAAAGGTCTGTTTCTCCACTAAGTGGGAAGTGAAGTTGTTAGTGGGTCGAGGGGGAAGGACAGGAACAGCTGCAGGGCAGAAAAGGAAGGAGCTTAGGGAACAGTGGAGGGGTGGCTAAGTGGCACTTAAGATCCAGCCAAGGCTGTAGGAGAGCAATCCATGTTGGTGCCAGTCAGCATGGCGATGTGATTTGAGCCTGCCACCATGGCAGCTCAGAGGCAGCATGGGGAAAAGAGAAGGCCTTTCAGTTTAGGCTCATCCGCCATCTTGTTTAATGGCCTCAGCGCACCAGCCTCCCCTGATTTATAGACTGAGCAGAGGGGAGTCAAACTGAGGCCCATGGAGAGGAAGGCACATACCTGAGTGTTGCAATAAATAAGCAGTGAGGCAAGTCTGTGGCCAGGGACCAGGATTCTCTACTTGGAGCAGCCCCATAGTCCTGTGATCTTCACAGGCCCAGACTTCAGAGAGTATTGTGGCAGCCCTGTGCCTACCACCTTCCCCTACGCCCAAATACACACCGAGCTTACTTTGTCCCCTTGGCCTAGATGTTGCTCAACTCAGTTTTGGATGCTCACAAAGGTCCCCAGGGCAGGAACTAGGAGGGAGCTACAGTCCAGAGCTAGCATGTAACCGGTCCAGGTTAGTTAGGGCCAGACACCAAAGAGCCCTAATGCCAAGTGTGGTGGTTCCCTTCAAGAGACAGAGTCCAATTCCCTGGATTGTGGTTGGATTCAGTGACTTGCTTCTAACAATAAAATAAAGCAGAAGTGAAGACACAGGATTTGTTGTCAAAAGGCAGTACAGGCCCCTTCCTCTCACTCTCCTGTTTCTCCTCCTCCTCTCTTCACTTCCTCCAGTGGGAATGACAGCCCTGAGAATCGATAGGGAACCCCATAATGAAAGCCACATGGCATTTTGACCAGAGATTCTCCAGCTCTTGTAAAAACTTCAGAGCCAGCCAGCAGCATTACGCAGTCTCCTGAGTGACCCTGAACCAAAACCAACCAAATGTGTTCCCAGATGCCGACCATCACAAAGTCCAATAGTCACTGTCTGTTGTTGTTTGAGACGCTGAACTTTTGTGGTAGTTTGTTACACAGCAATAGGTAACCAATACATATTTCGGCATTTAGAAATCAAGTGGAACTGTAATAAAAACCTAAACTATGGGAATGGCATTGGAACAAGGTCAGCGAGAAAGACAAGGAAGATTTCAGAAATGATAATGAGTGCTGACGGGATCCTAAAGTAACTGGAGACGCATGGGCTATTCTTGGAGAAGACCGCAGTGAAGGCTTAAAAGAAAATGAAGAAAGTCTTCCTGGAAAGTGGAGGAGAAAATCCTTTTAACACAGTGGCAGAAATTTCTGTAACATCATTGCTTACAGTAACATGAGGAGTAGGAAATGTGCCTAATGAACTGAGTGATGGAGTTAGGGAGCTTTCCAGGCAATGTTGAAGATGCCATCTGGTTTATTTTGGACGTTTATAGTAAAATGAGAAATGAAAAAGATAAACTAAATAAATTAGCTGTTAAACATCAAGAAGCCAAAACTCGATGACTGCAAAAAGGTTTACCTTCTCCAGGCAACAAGCAAGATGGAGATTAAGACATAATTTTTGACACAAACTTGTGATCCTAGCTAGAAGATTGAGGCAAGAGGGTCGCTAGTTCAAGGCCAACCTCGACAACTCATAGAGATCTAGTCTCAAAAATTTTAAAAAGGGACGATGATATAGTTCAGTGGTGAAGTGTTTGCTTAGCGTGTTTAAAGCAGTCTCTAGTGTCACAAACAACACCCGCCAAAAAACCCAACCTGCCCAAAGACCAAATCCTGAGAGTCTGTCCATTTTGTTTTGCTATGATAAAAACTTGAAATTGGGCATTTTATTTTATTTTTTTATTTTTTTTGTTGTTTTGTTTTGTTTTGAGACAGGGTCTCATTTTGTAGTTCAGGCTGGCCCTGAGCTCAGCCTCAAACTCACATCACAGCAATCCTCCTGCCTCTGCCTCCCGAGTGCTGGGATTACAGGTGTGAGCCACCACCCTGGCACTGTGGTATGTGGTACTGGTTGCTGCTGGGCCTGAATCTCCACGCCCAGTATGGTATGTGGTGACCGGGGAACGAACCCAGGTCCTTGCACTTGCAAGACAGGCACTGGAACCACTGAGCTAAATCCCTGGCCTCTATTTTTTTATTTTTTTTGAGACAAGGTCTCACTGTCTCCCTCAATTTGGGCTGGCCTTGAACTTACTATGTAATCCAAACTGGCCTCAAACTCATAATGATCCTCCTGCCTCAGCCTCCCTAGTCCTGGGATTATAGGAGTGCACCACCTCACATAGCTGAAGACTTTATTTTTTCAGAAGATTTTTAGCTTACAGTTCTAAATGTCCAAGAGCCTGGGCCAAGTCATTTTCATCTCACGAGCTCGGGTGCATTTAGGGTGGTTTGGCCATAGACAAGTCATTGTAACATGAATGATTCCTAGAATTCACACAGAGGGAGATAGCCAGGTTTTGACTAGCTCTTAAACGAGTCCTTGACAGTCGTCCAGGGCACTGGACTACTCAGGCCTTCAGAGAGAAGGCAACTTCATGGATAAGGGCAGTCATGGACTTGCCCTAAAACAGCGTACAAAAAATTAGCCTCACAATGACATTGTCAGCAGGGAATTTAACTGAATGCCAGTCTTTAACAGAAAACAATAAAAACCAGGCCATCAACAACGCAACATCCATTATGTCCAGCATCCAATCAAAAACTGCTAGGCAGGCCAAGGAACAGAACAATGTGACCCATGTTAAGTAGAAAGTCAGTGAGCAAAAAGATTCAGAAAGATCAGAGATGACGGAATAGGCAGAGCAGAATGTGCAAGGGCTGTGGGTGTGTGTTTTTCTAAGAGTCTTTCTTCTAAGCACAGGAGACCCCAAACCAAGGCACAGGGCTTGGAGAAAAGTATAAGGACTGGATTTTAGCCTTTATATCCCTCTACCAGACTGGCCTACGCAGAGTGCCGGCTGAGCCATCAAGGGTGATAACCCTGCAGTCTGTCCAGGAGAAGGAGGCAGCAGCTTCAGGCTGGAGCAGGAGAAGCGGGTGGTGGGGGAAATGCAGGCAGGTCGGCTACAGTAAGCCTGATCCTGAGGGCTGTCAGCTTTTACTCTGGCTGGAAGCTGTGGGAGGGTCTGAGCAGAGGAGAGGTACCATCCTTCCAGAGGCCAACAGAGGGTGAGGAAGAGGTAGTGAGACCGGGACGGGAGGACCAAGGACGAAGCCCCACCAGGGGTCCTGACACGAGATGCTGGGGCCTGCAGAGGCGGAGGCTGAAGAGATTGAGGTACAGGAGTTCAGTGACCCCTGGTAGGGAGATGTGGCAGGAAGCAGGAACACGGGGGCCTTGGGCAGCAGGAGCCAGAGGAGCTGGTGATGACTCGGGCTCCTGCGGCAGTTCCAGGCCGACAGCAGTGCTGGGCGGCTAATGAGATCAGGAGGAGAAATACATTTCGGGGTGTGAAGATGACACAGAGGGCCGAGGCCCCTGCGGAGGGATCCGGGGGCGTGAGAGGAAGGGAGCAAAGCTGGGCGAGGAGGTCTTGGCTGAGGAGCAGTGGGGGGCATCAGCATGGAGCAGGGGTGAGTTCATGGGGATGGGAAGAGGAAGAGCGGGAGGGGGCGGAGGAGAAAGGACGGGTGGAGAGCTAACCGGCCCACTGCGGACTGCTGGAGAGGCAGGCGGCAGACGAGATCCCAGGAGGTGACAGGGAGCGTGGGAGATGAGCCTGCCTGAGCACGTATGTACACACACACACACACACGCACGCAGGCACGCACGCAGAGGGAATGGATCAGCTCCTCTGGAAAGCAAGAGGGAGTGCAGGTGAATGAGGCAGTAGAGGGAACGCGCTCAGAAAGACAGACACACAGACAGGCGGACACTGGTGTGGCACACGGGAGGAGCCATGCAGACTCACATGTGGGTACCTCCCAGCATCCAGCTCCTGCAAAATGCCAGGGTCTGAGGTGGGCAGAGGAATAAACAGGATGGTGAGTGGGCACAAGAGAAAGAAGTGAAAAAAGAACTTTTCCGTAAAGAAGAGGCAGCGGGGGAGGGGGGGCCTGGGGATTTGGCTCAGTGGTTCCGGCGCCTGTCTTGCAAACGCCAGGACCGGGGTTCGATTCCCCGGTCACCACATACCATACTGGGCGTGGAAACTCACGCCCAGCAGCAACCAGTACCACATACCACAGTGCCGGGTGTGGTGGCTCACGCCTGTCATCCCAGCACTCGGAGGCAGAGGCAGGAGGATTGCTGTGATGTGAGTTGGAGGCTGAGCTCAGGGCCAGCCTGAACCACAAAGTGAGACCCTGTCTCAAAAAAAAAAAAAAAAAAAAAGAGGCCAAGGGTGTGACTCGGAGTGACACAGGCAGTGAGAGAGGGCGGAGAAACACAGGGGGCACGGAGATCCCGAGAGGCAGCTGTGTGCAGTCAGACTGATGGACAGAACAGACACACCACAGCCTGATGACAGACACTAGGGGCCCAGGACAAGCAAGATGCAGGAAGAGGCTGTGCACAGAAGCTGCCGTCAGCTCTCAGAACAGGAACACCGAATGCCCCTAATGGAGAGGCCCAGCTCAGCCTCAGGGAACCGAATGCAAGTGACAGAGAATGGAGGAAATGTGTCCACCACAGACGAGGCGGACGAGGCCTCAGACCCTGCCGAATCTCACACACAGGATGATCAGTGCGATCACAATGACCAAACCAGCGGTGAGGGGCCATGCTTTCTTTTTCCTCCTTTTTCCTTCTTTCCCCTCTGTATTACCTCCTATGTGTCTGTCAGTCTGACTGTCTACCAAAATAATTCACCCATCTGACAACTGTGGACCATAAGGGAAGATTAGTTGCAAACCAAGACTTAGGGTAAGGTTTCAAAGCAGTCTTCTTAGAATGTTTTACATTTTCTTCTAGTTGAACACGTTCACACCATCGCTTGATAAATAGAAGATAATTTTTCAAAGGAATAGAAAGTAAAAGGAGGAAGCAAAAAAAGAGTATGAAGACAGAGAGGAGGTGATGGTGAGGACAGCCACACACAGACCTCCTCCCTCTTCTCCAGCTACCAACCTCCATTGGCCCTCCTCTGAGCTAGACCCAGAAACAACTCAGACCTGGTCTGCTGGGAAGGTGAGGCCCTCAAACACTCACAGCACGTCCTGGCTGTTCCCAGGTTTTACCGAAAGCTCTCAGGGGACAGCCCTGGGGCTTCACGTGAGAGGGCTTCTCTGTTGGCCATGCAGACCAGGGCAAATGAGCAGAAGCAGGAAGGCGGACTAGCCCAAACCTCCTGCCATGGAGGAGGTCAACCATGGCTGTGTGGGTGGAGAAGTCACCAAGTATGGGGGAGCATGGACGGAGCCAGCAAGGCTTAAAGCAGGACCACTAGCTAGACCTTTACCAGGAGCATAGGTGAGGCTGCTGAGCAGGGTTTAGACCAGCCATGGCATGGAGCCAGGTAGACTTGGAAAGGTAGTTTGAGCAACATCAAGTGTGGGTAGAAAGGCGCAGGACTGTCAGCAGAGGGGCTGGGAAGCTCTGGAGGCCCGTATTCAGCTGCTGTGGAGTGGTCTGCAGAGGCAGGGCAGGACCCTAGTTATTAGGGATGCTGACAGTCTGTGGTAGGACCAGGCATGAAAGAGGTGCCCGTACTTGGTCTGCTTACACTAGAGAGGAGCAGCCAGGCGGGGGAGGAGGCTGAAAGAGAGAACAAGTGTGGAAAGGGCAGGAAGGATCCTGAGAGGCGCTTGGGGAGCCCTGTCTCCTGGTCTTAGGCCCAAGGGTGGGGTGTCCAAATCCAAATCTAGGAGCCAGGTCAATGCCAAGAAGGACACTGAGTGGCACTGGGTATCCTGGTGGGAGAGAGCTGCTCTTGGGGAGCTGGAAGAGCAGAAAGAACAGGACTAAGCTCTGAGGACTGAGCCCTGAGGGCGGACAGGAAGGCTGCAGAGAAGGACAGCCCAGGGATGGGAGGAAAGCCCAGTGTTCAGGGGCCTTAGGCGCCAGAGGAAATGGAGATAAAGCCATGTGCTTTTTTGGGCAGGAAGTAAGTGGAGCATTCACTTGAGATCCACGGGGACTGCAGAGGCCGGGATAGCTGCTGAGAATGGTGTGGGCCAGGCCAAGCATAGGCGGACACAGAGCCCAGGATCCCTTTCCCATGGCCTCTGGGGTGAGAAGGTGGAGATACAGCACAGGAGGAGCAATGATTACCAATGCGGCGGGAGAGTGAAGCCAGGAGGGCAGTGTCATAGCTAGAGCAGCCATGTGGGCTGGAGAGAGAAAGGAGCAGAAGAGAGGACAGTTTAGGGGAGGACTCGGAAGAGATCGGAAGGAAGGAAGGAAGGAAGGGCCCTGGATGTCGGCCAGGGCACACAAGGCCAGCATAGGAGGGAGAATGCAGCAGGGCTCTGAGGGTGCATTGCAGGTGGGGTCTGCATGGGCTGAGGAGAGGACCACAGGGCCGGAGCACAGGTGTGAAGGGCAGAGTGGTCCCAGCACACAGGGAGGGAGAGGGATGAGAAGTGAGCCCAGCTCTGGGGAGTGACAGCAGTGAGCAGGGTGAGAGGGCAGGGCCCAAGGGAAAGGCCAGAATGGAACCAGAGCGGGACAGACCACAAACACGCACATGACCACACACGAGCACACACACACACACGCATGCATGCACGCATGCACACACAGAGCCATGTGACAGCACACACACTCGTGCTGAGAAGGCTGAACTTCAGGAATCTCCATCAGTGCTCCTTCCCCTCATGACAGCTGCTCCTTCCTCTCGGGATCCCTCAGCAGCGCACCTGGGTTCTCGCGATGTTTCCTCCATGCAGCTCCAGGCACTCACCAGAAGTGTAGGCTGGATGGACAGATGGACAAGTGGATTCAGTCGTCCATTCTTCCACCTGCCGACGGAGGCTGAGGGCCTCAGCTTCTCCTGGGATGGAGAACTGGCAGGGAGAGAACCATAGGAGCCACATGCAGCCACACAGGACCACGAAGGGGACAGCCAGGATGTAGCAAGCATGAGACAGGTGTGAGGCAGGGGCTCAGGCAAGACCACTCCAGATCCATGGCGTGCACCACGGACTGGGTGTGGGTGGTTTCAGGGTAAAGGAGGAGATTGGGGGGCTCTCCCAGTGAGCAAGGGGCAAGCTCATGAGAAACCAGGCGCAGCGTGAGAGATGAGGACCCCAAAAGAACAGGAGAGAGGACAGACAGACCCTCATCCAGAGCACTGGATCTTCTTGTGGAACTCAGCCAGAGCACGCCCTGGGAAGAGGAGACCCATACCCAATACACGCGCAGGTGTGCGTGCACACACACACAAGCATGCATGCACACACGCATGCATGCACACACGCACGCACATAAGCACACAGCAAGATACAGAGTGAAAACAAAACTCTACAAACCCTGGAAAGAGGGAGAAGGAATCAAAGAGGAAAGTGGAGCACAGGCCGGCACACACGCGCACACACGCAGACAGGAGTGATGCACAAACCTGAAGCAAAATCCAATAAGGCTCCTCTGGAGAGCAGGCGGGAGCGTGGCTGAGCAAGATGAAGGCAGAGCAGAATGGAAGGGGGGGGAAATGGTGCATCAGTAACAAAGTTACAAAATAAAATGGAGGGTGGGGGGACCCTCAGGGAAACAAGAGGGTGACAGCAGGCGCTGTTGAAAGCACTGGGTAGGGAGGGTGGAAAAGCCTGAGAAAGAGCTGAAAGCAGAGTCAAGGCCTGCATGTCCACATAGCAGCAGGGACCAGTGGTGACCCTCGGGGAGAGGACCAGATCTGGAAACAGCCATGAGGGAAAAGATGAGACAGACAGGCAGGAAGAAGAGGTCCAAAGACTCTGACCTGGAGAGGCAGCATCTGGGGGCTCAGATGGGCAGACAGGCAGGCAGGCAGAAAAGGACACAAATGCTGTGGACAAATTCTGACAAGCACTCCAGAACCCAGGAGAGGACAGGCAGAAGGAGTCCCAAGCGTGCCTGTTTGTGGCACCCTCACCCACCTTGGTGGACGCAGAAGAGAACCTAGGACCCACCCCACCCGCAGGGCACAGCTCCATTCTGAGGCAGGGTCTGGGCAGATGATCAGAGTAGGATGCATCACAACCTGGGGTTGCTGGCAAATGGGCTTTGAGAGGGAGAACACTCCCCCTTGTAGCTGTGCCTATTTCTCTGGAATAATTGTTACCCAGGTCAATTCAAGCCAGCAACACACCCTCACTGAGTAGAGCAGGGAAGAGATGCCCACCATCATTGCATGTTCTGGGTACACAGATGTTCTGAGTACCCGGATGTTATGGAAGGAACATCGAAGTCAGTCACCAGAGAGAGGCCTGCTGTTAAAGTCTCCTTACAGTAGATAACATTTATATTTTAAATCAGCACCCCACAGCAACTCTATTTCTCCAAGATGAGCAGCCCAGCAGGGGCAGTATGGACAGTTATGTGGAGCTGGTCACTGGCTTCTCTCAGGGTAGCAGGATGAAGAAACTTCAAGCCTGTCCACCATGCTTTAATTTTTGCCAGAATTTCTTCATGTATCACATGGATAATTTAAAAGCTAATCTGATAGAGCCAAGGATTTAGCTCAGTGGTTCTGGCATCTGCCTGGCAAATTCAAGGTCCTGTGTTTGATCCCCAGTAAACACATACCACAAAACCAGATGTAGTTCCTCATGCCTGTAATCCCAGCAGTTGGGAGGCAGAGGTAGGAGGATTGCTATGAGTGTGAGGCTACATAGTGAGTTCAGGGCCAGCCTAAACTGCAAAAGTGAGACCCTGTCGCAAAAAAGAAAAAAAAAAAAGAATCTGATAGATAGGAATAGAAGAAAATGGATGGGATGACTCAGAATTATACAAGGGAGAGGAGGAAGTGCTCTACAGACCTCTGACCCATGACCTTCACCTTCCCTTCCAGCCACAATGAGTGGCTCCTCTGTGCTGAGACAGACGCTGTGGGAAGTCCAATGCCAACCTGCGTGCCAGGAGCTCACAGCCCAACAGCATGCTCAGACACACACCACTCAACATCCTGGCTGTCTAGGACGAGAGACCCTCACTTGATACTCAGCAGAGCTGTGAGGGAGAGAGCAGGAGCACTGGTGGTGGTGAGCACGAGGGAGGCACCCAGACCTCAGGATACATAGCGAGGCAGAGAGCAGGAAAGGGGAGGGTGGGCCCCCTTCCTAGGCTTCCAGTCTGGAGAACAGAGGCAGCAAAGGCCACAAAAGAAACACAAGGTCCCAGGGGCCAGAGTCAAGGAAAGAAAGGGACACAGAGACTCAACATCCAAGTCCCCAGGGCAGGGAAAGTGGGCCATGGAGCTGGTCCTGGCCTTGTCCACTGCCCCTGGAGGACACAGGGCAGCCACTGTGGGGAGTCACAGAAGGTGACAGGTTGGGAGGGAGGAGGTATACACAGTCAGAGTGGAGAGCCAGCCACTCTGTAATGGAAAGAGACAGGAGAGAGATGGGAACAGAAGGTCAAAGGGAAAAGTGAGTCCTCAGGTAGAAAGGAGGGAAGCATGTTCACCTGCTGAGAGAACCGGAAGGCTGGAGGGAGGGGACAGCTGTTGCCAGGACAACAGCACTGAGTAGAAGTTCATGCTGTTCCAAAGGAAAGGTGGGAGAAAACTTGGAGGTAGAATCAGCCACGAGTTAGAAATGAGAGGCAGTTGGAGGGAAAACGGCTTGTCTGTTTTCAGCATTGGATTTGGGTATAGAGGAAAGCATCTAATTCATCACAGATTTGGTGAGTCCATACTGCAGTGGGTGAAGTTCTCAGGCACTTCAAGGTGGGTTGAATGTCCAGTGCTTCCGCGGAGGGGTCTAGAATGGATCTAGAGATGTGGTACTACTCTCGCTAAAAGTATAGTGACATTGAAAACACAAAAGGTCCTCGTCACCCTGGAGTTGCCCTACCTCCTCCAAGGGTTCAACCCATCAGCATGTATTCTAGTCTGTGGGATCTGTGTCTTCAGGAGAAATAAAGTAGGTGTTTAGTGGACTCTAAATGGATAGGTGGATGGATGGATAGATAAGTGGATGAATGGTGGATTAACAGATGGGTTGGTGGGTGGATGGATAGATGTATGGATGATTGAATGGGTAGATGGGCAGTGAGTGACGGGTAGATAATGAATGGATGATGGTGGATGGATAGAGGTGCAGATGATGGGTGAATGGAAGGATGGATGAAGAGACAGAGTAAGTCAGGGAGTATGAACAAAACTGGATAAAGAAATCAAGAAGAACAACCACTACTGAAATCTGTGGAGATTCCACAAAAAAACTAAAACTAGAAATTCCGTTTGACCCAGATATCCTCTTTTAGGTATCTTCCCAAAAGAGTTAAAAATCATCATATTACAGGGATACATATGTAGCCATGTTTATAACTGCACAATTTATACATTTGGAAACAGTATATGTCCATCAATACATTAGTGGATAAGGAAAATATGCTATTTATATACAATGAAGTACTACTCTGCCATAAAGAAAGATAAACTTGAGGGATTTATAGGTAAACAGATGCAACCTGAGAACATAATGTTAAGTGAAATAAGTCAAGCTTCAATATCATACAGTTTCCTTTATATGAGAAATAAAATGTATATATTTGTATACATACAAATAAAGAGCAAAATGGAAGATAGATGAATAGGAAGCAGGGAGAAGGACAAATAATTTGCTAAATTACCTACACATTGTTTCAGAAATATTTTAACATACGCGCCAATTTGTTTCAGTTGTACTACTAGTTTCTCTTAGTTCATTGAAAAGAAAATTTTGTACTATTATCTTTTTCTTCTTGGAAGAGAAAATCTTTTTTGTCTGAGTAACTACTTTGAAGATAATGATACACAGCAAATTAACTATTATTATTATCTTATTATGAAATTTAGTTTTACTTTTTCAGAAAATGAAAAATAAATCAAAAAGAAAAAGGCTGCTATGTGCTCATGTTGCAGGTCATCACGGTGATAAAAGACTTCCTTTGAGAAAAGGACATAGGAACCAGGATCGAGAAAATCAAAGAGATTTTCAGAGCTTTAGAGAAAAACTCCACAATCACCCAGAAGAGACAGATACAGGAAAAAGCAGCCAGAACACACACACATACACTCATACACAGAAAGAGACACACACACACGCATATACACTGCAGGGATGACACACAGCCTCTGAGCAAAATTCAATAACTCTCCTCCGGAGAGGGGAAAGCTGCAGAGATGAGCAAGACAAAGTCAGACAGAGGAAGAGAGAGAAGTTGACAGGAAGAGGGGGTGTAAGCCCATAAGCAGACAGATGGGGGCAGACAGAGGGGGCCCACCCTTCTGTCATTGTGCCACCCTACATCGAGTACCTGATACATGTTCCCTGCCCAGTAACTGGCTCATTGGATGTGGGGGAATAGATGGATAGAGGGATGCATGGATGGATGGATGGATGGACTAACCCAGAGACTAAAAACAAACTTGATCAAGAGCCAGAGAGAAAGTTCTGCTTGCTGCCCCAGCTTGGCTCTCCACCCTTCTTCATAGCTCCAAAAGGCTGCCCACACCAGTCACTGTCAGTGGCCCCTGCCCGTGGGCTTCTGCTGGGCTTGGGGCAGTGGGTCCCCTGGCAGGAGGCAGGATGAGAGAGGACGTTTTTCCTCAGCCACCTGGGCCGAATGGTCCCTGCACTGGAGTCCTGAGCTCTCTGTACAACCCCTCTCGGTGCTGTGTCTTACCCCTACCCGCCTCCCTCAGGGAGCAGGGAGGCCACCACCCCCACTGCTACTGGCTCTAGAGTCCTGTGAAGGCCCTGGGGGGTTGACTTGCACAACAGCATCTTTGTAAACAAATTCTCCACAGCTCAAGTGCTGCGTCTCTTTCCTGTGGAGACCCTGGTTCCCATCAACCCACAGGGAGAAACACACACCTCACATCGGGATGCAGAGAACGACCCCTCACTTAACACACGGGAGGGCTGAGAAGCCGAGAGGACGCTGGGAGGGAAGGAGGCTCAGTGCCCGGAGCGCTTCATTTTTAATACAAGGGTGATGTGGCCATTGTCACTTATGTACGTAAATATTAATTCTGAAAAGAGGAGGGACAGCAAGAGGAGAGAGAAGTAGGGAGCCACAGGAGAGAACAGACCCTCTGGACAGATAACATCTGTCCATCTGCTGCTCATTCTCCCTCCGGCCTGTGTTGGTCAGCTGTGCCACATGCTGGGCCCGCAGGGACCCTGACTCGGAGATAGAGCTAGACCCAGGTGCCCAGAGCAGAGGTCGGCAGGGTGCCCTGGGGAGGGCACAGGAAGGGGGCCGGAGGCGGGGTCTGCAGGAAGACATGGTGGGAATGATGTGGGGGGGGTCTGGCCCAAACAAAGCAGGCAGAGCAGGGGGCCAGGAAGGGGTCCTAGGGGACACCGAGACGCTGCAGACATGGGTGCTCAAAGAGCAGGTGAGGGAGACCTTGGTAGCGCTCCAGGGGGACAGAGGAAGGAAAGACAGATCCGCAGCCCTGTATGTACACAGGCCAACGCACATACATGAGCACCCTGTGACGCGCACGGCCCTAAGACTCAGTCACCTTCCTGAAGCACAGCAGTAGCTGGTCAGCCTCCCTGCTGGACTCTCAGCTCCCAGAGGCGAGGCTTGGGCCTGTGTCCTCTGCAGAGCCTCGCGGGTGCCCAGTGCAAGTGTGACGGATGGGTGGCTGATGGACGGGCAGATGGACGCACGGTCCACAAACCGAAAAACTGCTGGCTGGGCTGTGGCAGGAAGAGCCCCTTAGAGGGAGGCTTGACAGAACGAGGGACAGATGCGAGGCGGTGGCAGGGCTGAGTGGAGAGAGCGATGACTCAGGCGCCCGACAGCTTGCAAAGCCCCAGGCTGCGGTGACGGCCAGTGCTAAGGAGAATGGAGAGAAGCACCTTGCACGGGCGGCGAGAAAGGGTTTGAGCGCAGGACTTGAGAGGCAGGAAAGAGGAGGACGAGTAGGGTTTAGACAGCAGAGGACATGGAGGTCGGTGCAGAGAGGGACCCTGGAAACTCTTGTAGGAATCGGTGCCACATGGGAGAGGAGGAAATGCAGGACAAGCACTAGGTGAGGATTAGAGGGCAGGAGTCAGAGGAGAGAAAAGAAGGACGAAGAGCCTGGGCAGCTCAGCAAGGTTGATGCCCTGGGCAGGTGGGTGGAGAGTCACTGAGGACGGAGAAGGGAGTCCAGCTGTGACCAAGACCTGTGCGAAATGACGGAGAACTTTACAAGGGTGAGAAGGAGGGGGTGGAGAGTCAGCTGTGGGTGCGCATTCTCGCATGTGTGCGTAAATCGTGGGAACACCACCCAGAGTCAGAGCAAATTTGAGTAACACTTCTCAGGAGAGAGAAAGAGCACAGCAGGGGGTGAGAGCGCCCAGCAGAATCAAGAGACTCATGAGGGGGTGTAAATTAAAAAGTCAGAGCTTTAAAAGGGGAGCAGGGCCTATGAGGAGACCACTAGGCAGGCAAGTGGAGACAGCATGATCAGCCAGCCACATACACACTCCCACGTGTACAGCTCAGCCGAAACCCTGGCTCCTCAGACAACTTGTCACAGCGCTGTGGGTGGCTAGAGGGACAAGGCCACCCAAAGGGTGAGCACAGAGCCAAGGAAGGACCCAGAGAGAGGATGTCTCTAAAAGTACCTGGATTAGGTCGTGATATCGGTTTCCCACGGAGCCATTATGGTGACGCAGAATAGGGATCAGGCAGCACACACACATACACTCACACATACACACTGAACAGAATGTATAAACAATGCTTGGGACGCTCCGAGAACCTGAGAAAGAAGGAGAATTCTCAACAGCACTGCCTGTCGTGGTGAGAAAGCAGGACCAAAATGTGCGTCTCTGGGGAGAGGACCAAGCGCCCCTCGAATCCTGTGCACTGAGGGAAAGATGGACTCGGCCACTTGTCCTTCACGGGAAGAGGGTCAGAAGCCCTCTGTGGGGGAAATGTTCTATAGCAGGAAGAAGTTTCTTCTGAAAGAAAAAACAAAATTCTGGCAGGATTACCGAAGCATAGCCTGCATCTTCTAGAAGAATAAATGGGCTCTCATTTCCAATTGTTCAGTGATTATTTTGTATTGACCTTTGATCTTGGGACCTTGATAGACTCACTAGTTCTAGGAGCTATTTTGGTGAATCTTTTAGAGGTTTCTCTGTAGACAATAACATCACTTGCTAGTAAACACAGTTTTATTTATTCTTTTCCAGTCTGTGAGTCCTTTATTTATTTTTCTTGTCTTATTGCACTGGCTGGGACCTCTAATGTGATGGTGAACAGTGGTAGTGATCTGACGTGTGGGAGGGTGTGGGCTGCCACCCCTGGGTTGGATGTTAGCTATTTTCTAGGAATGTGCATCAGAGAATTGTCTTGTTTCTTTGGTTGGTTGGATTTTTTGGACTGGGAATTGAACCCAGGGCCTTGGAGAGGTAAGCTACTGTGTGGGATGAAGTTTTTCACTCATATGGTAACTCTAGTTTCACTAGGGGATGGGAGCACTGGGGACTAGGATGGGTGGAGTAACTGTGGAAGAGACTTCAATCTCATATGTGATATTTTAACCATTTAAGAATATGTCATATTTATATATTATTGGTGAGAATGAAGAGTAAATTGCTCTGTTTTGTTATACTGAGGATTAAATCCAGGACCTTTGCACTGAGTCATATCCTCTTCCCTTTTTAATTTTTATTTTTATTTTGAGACAGGGTGTCCCTGTCACTAAGCTTCCAAGGCCGGGCTCAAACTTGTGATTTTGCTGCCTTAGCATCCCACGATGCTGACATTACAGGCCCAAATGAGAGCAGTTTTGCAAAGAAAAAAAATAGAAAGAAAGATAGTAAAAGAAGAGACAGGGACCGATAAAAATGAAGAGAAAGAGGAAACTCACAGTCAGACAACCTTCATCTGTCTGTCTATTTCTGCTCATCACACATGTACTGGGCTGTTCCCAGGAGAGAGCCCCTGACAGAGGACAGCAGGGGCCTTGCTGAAGAGTACACTGTCCCTTATCCTTGGAAGATGGGTTTGAGAAGGGGAAAGAGAGCTGATGTGTCCCTGTTGCTGAGATCTGACCAAGGATGATGGCATCAAAGAGAACTCAACTGCTGACCCAGAAGGGCAAGTCTGTGGAGGACTCTGCCTGAGCACCACGGTAGCAGGAGGAAGTGGGGCGGGCACCACTAATGTGGAAATGCTCTTCCCAGCTCTGCTGAGGGTGAAGGAGCTAGGGTAGGAGGGAGACAAGCCAAGGAAGAGTGTTTCTCCACCAGTGAGAAAAATGTGAGCACGTTCTTAGCTGAGAGGAAGGCTGTGCCCCAGGCAACAAAATTGGCCATGAAGACAGAGAAGGCAAGAGAGAGAGAGAGAGAGAGAGAGAGAGAGAGAGAGATTGATTGGAGGAAGAGTTAGGAAGATATTGAACTTAAATTGGAGTTGGAGGCCAAGGAGGAGGAGAAAGTGTCTTGTTTCCTGGGCTTAGACATGGGCTTTGGAACAAGGAATGAGGGTGGGAATCCTGTCTTGAAAAGTCAGTGGTATCACCAGGCATCCACGTGGGGGTGGTAGAAAAGACAGTTAACACACGTGAGAGGTGTTTGCACGGAGGCAGGGTTGACATATGAACCCCTGGGCGTCAGCAAAAGAGCTCAGGAAACCACACAGAAGTGGTCCTGGCTATAAGAGAGATGCCACTCCACCCCACCCAGTGTGTGACCCATCCTGAAGTGGAGTGCTAAGTGGCCTGACCCCTCCTGGCCTTTGAACTCCTACAGGAAGTGACCTGGGGCTCCAGGTTCTGCATCCTCAGAAGAGACCTCGTAAGTGTACTGTGAAAGAATGCTGGATAGAGGAATGATGAGTGAATGGGCAGATGGATGAATTGATGGACGGTGGGCAGATGGTTGGATGTAGTGGTCCAGGCTTCAGTTGTCTAAGTGTGGGCTTAGTCAGGGGTTGATAATATGGTGAGGTAGGGACACCGCTGAGCATCTTTTGGAAAGATGGTACAGGAAAGAGAACAGATGGGCTGTGGGTAGCAGGAGAGTGACAACTCAGAGATGACTTGGGGCTCCTGGCTGCGGGGCCAGGCGGGCAATGACACTTACACTAATGAGAACAAGAAGAGAAACACATTAGGAGTACGGAAATGATGCTGTGAGTTTGTCATATGCCGGGTTTGTTGAACCAGAGCCAGCTGAGGATCAGCTTTGGAGTTTCTTATTTGTGAGCGGAAAGTCAGGCCTGCAGGGCTGTCAGCATCCAGGGCAACGTGAGCAGGTACCGGGACGGAGGAATGGAGCCCAGGACACACAGCAGGGTCCCAAGGTATGGGGGCAGACGAAGGAAGAGAGTGAGTAGGAGAAAAAGCAGGGTATGGTAGACATCATACCCCTACATGCACACACATTCACCACGAACTAGACTAGGTCCTGACAGACACAGGTGTTTATTCGCTTTTTTGTGGATTAACCAACAAATAAGTGGACAAACTATGAATCACAGTCATCCAGAGACCAGCAGCCACTCTAGCTCAAGCCCCAAAAGGAAGACATGGGAGATTAACAGAGGTACACACACACACACACACACACACACACACACACGCTCGCACACACACATCATGCACCATCGATGACTCATAAACTCAAAGCAAAAATCCAACGACAGCATGGATTTGGAATGAGGTAAAAACAGTCAGTTAGGAAAGGAAATGGGCCTGTCAGACAGCACGGACATGACACTACACACTCACCTTCTCTAGTAAATGAGTGAGTGGGCAGTTCCATAAGCTGGTGGTGGATGGATAGGTGGATGGGTGAATGATAGATGGATAAGTAGATGAGTAGATAGGTGGATGGATTGGTAGATAGGTAGGTGGGTAGAGGAACAGGTTGGTGAGTGGATAAGTAGATGGGTTGGTTGATGGGTTAAAGGGTGAATGGGTAGGTGGGGGATGGATGGGGGGATGGATAGATGATAGATAATGCATATAATCCAGAAATGGGAGAGACAACTTATTAGAGCCCAGAATATGAGGTTCACACATATGACACATATGCACATCACATGTCTATGCTGTCTAGTGAAGCACCTATCACAACATCTTTAAATATGGAATTCCTGAATAAAATAAGGTAATAAGTAAATGAATGGATGAAGCCAACCTGGAGCTAGACCCAAACCCAGTGAATGGGGCACACAGAAATATGACCTAAGGTGAAGCAGACAGAGGTGGACATACGCCCAGACACATTGTGTGTTCACACACATGCAGGATGACCTGTCATCTTAAGGGGAAGGCCTGACCCAAGAGCACTCAGAGGGAGGATTCAGCATCTGGAAGGGAATACAGAAGAAGCAGGGTGGGGCAAGGCACGGAGGAGGCAGAGCAGGGCGCGGGGGAGGGCACAGAGGTGAGAGCTGTTAGGGACAGACTGACAAGACTTGGTCACCAGAGTCACACAAGTAATCAGCACAAATTTGTGGACCCCCATTTGACCCCAGACACTGGTGAATGACCAGATGATAGCAAGAAGCAGAATGGAGACTGCTCTTGTTTTCCTGGAACTGGCCTCCCATCACAGAAGACGACAAACAGAGCCACCAGGAATGAGGTTATCTCCAAGAAGATCACTGCGGAGCTTGTCGAGGCTGGGGGCGGTGAGCAGAGCAGGGGTGGAAGTCAGAGAGCGAGAGGGGAGAAGGTGGGCAGCGCAGCCTTCTTTGATCCCTGCTTTGGGATCAAAGTAGGAAATGAGGTCCTGTGCGTCGGTGGGGACTGGCAGCCAGTGTGGGCTTGTGGCCTTCGGTAGCATGGTCTGATCTTCCGGCTGTCGATGAAGAATGAATTGCAAGTGGAAGCAGCTCTGGGAGGAGGCCGGTGTCCCAGAGGAAGAAGTGGCTGCAGAGAAGAAAATGGGATGGATCTGGGATGCGCTGGAGGCTCTGTCAGAGGGACTTACTGCAGGTGAAACACGGGTATGAATGATGAAAGGACAGGGAGGCAGGTGATGTCAAAGGTCTAGAGTGGTGTCATCTACAGCTAGGGGACACTGGAAGAGGAGCCTTCCTGGGCGTGAGTTAGAGATGCCCGCTGGCTGTGCAGGGAAAGACAGTGGGCAGCAGAGGGAGGAGAGTTATTGTCCTCAGGCAAGAGGGGCTGGATGTGTCTCCTAAGGGCGAGTGCCGGTGAAAAAGAAAGGGGGACTAGTTCGAAGTTGAAGGAAGTGACAGAAGATTCACTGGAAGAGCCCTGTATCACAAAGTTTAAGGAAAGGGAATGTTTTGAACAAAAGACTGTTGTGTCCCCAGGCAACGTCACTGATGTGCATAAGGAAAATAGGGCCAAGAACTGACAAGAGGGAGATTGTACCAAGAGCAATGTTAATAGCAAAGTAGGGATCAAAGAGTAGTTAGGATTAAAGAAAAATAGTAGGGAGCCAGGCTTGGTGCCAAGTACCTATAATCTCATCTGTTCGGGAGACCTAGGCAGAAAGGTCACAAGTTCGAGACCAGCCTGGGCAACTTAGCAGCCTAGCAAGACCCTGTCTGGAAATAAAAGAAAAGGGACGCAGTAATAGAACACTCGTCCAGCATGTGCTGGATTCTGTCCCCAGTACCAAGGGGGAAAAAGGAAGGAAGGACAGAGAAAGGAAAACTAAAGACTGAGTCCAGGACCCCATATTTCAGCAGCACTGAAGGGTCGCCCAGCTCTCCTCAAGCAAGAGGAGAAAGATGTGAAGAGAGATGGCAGGACTTGTCTTGGAAGCCAAGAGCAATATTAAAATGCAGCTGGGGGTCCCTTCAATGGGCAGCATACAAGCCATTAATGCCTTTGACCTGGGCAAGGGAAAGAAATGGGTCTGCACAGAAGGAGGCGACTCCCAAAGCTTTTCTGAGAGGGAGGAAAGAAAGCTGTAGCTGAGAGAGAGATGTCGTCGGGGCGGGAATCTTTGTTGAAGACTGGAGAGCTTTGCATTGCTGGCTGCAGGGATCAAGACAATCTCAAAGGGGAGCCATCATCAGAATGCTGGAATGCCTGCCCTGCAGACAGGCAGGGGAGAGGGGCAGGAGAGAAGAATGGTGCGCCCACTGGGCCCTCACTCATTCACTCAGAAAATCCCTCATAACCTCCCCGTCTAATCTCTAATAACAGTTCCATGAGCTCAGGCCTGGCGGAACAGCTTTTCAAGATTTCACTAATCCTTGAGACACCCCATGAGGAACATGCTGTCCCCAGCTTCCTTTACAGATGAGGGAACTTCTAAAGGTAACAGGTGTTTGAGCAAGATGTGGAGGGTTGGTTTTAGCAGACGAGGAAGGGGCGTGGTCAAGGGAGGGGCCGAAGTAGGAGAGCCAGCAGGAAGTGGGGATGGCTGGGGGTACACTGCTGGAGCTGGGGACGTGGGGGGCCGCCCCGGGCTGCAGCCCCACACAGTGATGAGGCCCAGCACATTTGAAAACAGGAGACGAAGCGGTGGATCTGAGGAAACTGTGGAGGGGCCTCCCCAGTGCTAGTCTCAGGTCTCCATTCTGCGGACAGCCCAAGGGACAATGGGGCGGCACGGCAGTGGAGGGTGCTGCCCAGGAGGAGGAGCACGATGTGTCCCCGAGCTCACTGGGCAGGAGACACGGAGAAGAGAAAGACTGCTCGGCCCTGGCGCTTTACAGTGGAAGGGAAAAGACCTGAGCAATACAGCGCTCTCTGCTGCTTTATACCTTCTGGAGCCGGGTGGTCCGGGTTCAAATTGCATCTCCACAGCCTACTTGCTGCTGTGTGACCAAGACTGTCATGTCACTTCCTTGAGCCTTGGTTTCTCCGTGTGTAAACAAAGACAATGACAGTACTCAAGTCACACTCCAAAGGACACATGAGGCCTTGTGTGCAGCTCTTAGCAGTGTCTGGTATGTAGTAAGCACATGTTAAGCACATGTGATGACAGGCTGGGCCCATTGTCTATGGTCTTGCTCTGTGCTTGAACCCCCACAACCAAAAGGAAGCAATCAGTCCAGGGAGGGTACCTCTGACTCACAGGAGCTCAGGAGAGGCTTTAGCAAGAAAGGGCCATTTGAATTGGGCCTTGAAGGCTGCATATAAGTTTTCCAGGCTGAGGGGAAGGTGCATCCATCCTTCCAGCCACTCTTCAGGCTCTCAGAGTGCCTCAGATGTGTGCTGACACAGGCTCTTCCCAGGGCCAAGGCCTCCTGCCTGGAATCTCCAGCCCAGTATCTTTTGTGTCATTCATACCACATCCTGACTCTGCCTCCTTCTGTCTCCTCTGTCTTCGAGCATCTCTGTCTCTCCCTGCATCTCCACAGGTGTCTCTTCTCTGCCTTTCTAGATCTACCCTTTTCTCATCCTCTGGTACTCCTACACCTGCACTCACCAGTACGGACCCAACGCCCCCACACAGTGAGCTCCGTGGCAAGGCCCTGTCCTTTTGTCTCGTGGTGTCTGCCTGGCCAGCATCCTTCTCCTGTGCCCTTTAGACCTTTATTTTCTCTCTCGCTATGGTCTCTGTGGTTGAATTGTTTTCCTCCAAATCGAGGTCAGCCCCGCTGTGTGTCTGCTGGGCACATGTGCCGTGTGAGTTCACATGTGCCCATCCGTCCGGCCTCAGTCTGTCTCAGTCAGCTCTTCTACCTAAGGGCTCTGAGTGACTCCTTCCTGTGCTGACCAAGGACACCTCCTACACAACAGGAGACGTGCTGGGGACACTGTCAAGGCCACAGGAGCCTGGGCTGTGAGCAGAAGATGATGGTAAGGGCAGGATGATATCATGGGACACAGGCCGTGCACAAGACCCCGTCTTAATCTTTGCTACAGCCTATGGAAGAGGCCGAGTCCTCTGCGTTCCAGAGAAGGGTGACACTGAGGCAGACTCAGGCCCGCTGGGCCCTGGATCCGCACTCAGACCACCTGTCAGACACCTCACGGATACACCCAGAGCTGGGCAAGGGCTTGAGGCAGAGGAGGTGGAGCTGGCTCCAGGTCAGGTTCAGTGAGACTCTCACAACCTCCTGCATTGTCTCCTGTGTGCACCCCAGCCTCTCACCCTCAGCGCCCCGTAACTTCCTGAGTACTGGGAACTCCCGAGCCACCTGCAGCAACCTTGTCAATCAAGGCGAGGGAGCAAGGAGGAGCGGGCTGGGAAGATGCTCTGGGGATAGAATTAGTAGGGAGTACGACAGCTCCAACTTAAGTGGCAGAAGCCAAGGAGGAAGCAGGGGCCCCTTGGGTGTGGACAACATGCAAAGGCTGCCAGTAGCCTGGTAGTGGCCAAGCAGATACCTGAGAAGGCACAGAGACCCTCACACGGCTTCTCTGAGAGGAACAAGTTGCCTTGGGCCTCCCAGGACTCGAGTGGCCATATGCACACAGTCGCCCAAGCCCAGCACAGCACCTGGAGTCTGAAAGGAAGGTGTCTGTGGAGAAAAGGAAGAAGGGGAGGGAGGGAGTCTGCAGAGCGAAGCCAACTGTGATCCAGCCAGAGGGAAGGGGAGGCCTGGTGACAGGCTGCCAGCCGTGGCCGCAGCTCGGCTTGGTCTAGCACCTGCTGCGTGCTGCCCTGGCCTAAGCATTCTGTGCGAGCTGTCACACTTACTCTCCAAGAGTTTACTGTCCCTGTTTTGCAGGTGAGGACCAGGACTTCCACAGGCTCTGAAGAGTGTCACTTGCCTGAGGACCAGTGTGAGATTTGAGCCGGGTGTGTGACAGACAGGAAGCCCAGGGGCTTCTCTATGGTGAGACAATGCAGAAGTATGCAGTGCCATCAGAGCAAAGCAGGGATACGTGGGCAGGGATGAGGGGCCTGCCGGGCTTCCCACACAGCTCAGTGGCTGTGCTTCTGTCCCCAAAGAGGGAAGCCTGGTACCCGGCCCACAGGTTCAAAGCCCCCAGGGGACCTTCCAGAAGCCTGCAGCCTCCGCTTCCACTGCGGCTGGGCGCTAGGCCTCGCCTCCTGGCTCAGTGCTCTTCTCCCCACCAGTGACCCCAGAGAGAAGCGTGGACGCAGGAGGGACTGTGCCAGGAAGGGCAGTTTGGGCTCTTCTTCCTGCTCAGCTTCTCTGCCCAGCTCCCCGGCACTCACCAGACAGCAGGAGGAGGCGGAGGGGAGGCTGAGAGAGACAGACCTCACAGACAAAGACAGCCAGATGGGCCGATGGGACACACGGGAGCCCCAGGTGGGCCCCCAAATGCCTCTGAAGGAATAAATAAGTGAAAAGAGAGGGAAATGGGGTCTACAAAGAAAGACACACACAGAGAAAGGAAAGTTTCCCAGACACAAGGAGAAGGAGAAAATCCCTCAGAGTCACCGAAGTCCACTCGCTCCAGGAGGGGCACTTCCTCTGTTCATCCTGTCAGGTATTTTTCTGTTTTTTCTCTAGTGAAACACGTATTCCATCTGAAAATGCAGGAGAACAATAAATGCCATTTCTAAAAGAAAGAAACACTCCACGGAAGGGAACAAAGCCCAGAGAGGCTGCAGAGAGGCAGGGCTGGGGGAGACAGCAAGCACGCACACACGAGCACTCACACACACTCACACACACACACACACACACACACACACACACACACACAGAATCCCATTTTTCAGGCTCACAGGGCAAGCAGCCAGAGTTAAATTCCAGAAATCTCCAAGGAGGAAAAAGGTAGAGAAGAGGAAAGAAGCAAGGCAGGCCAGGAAAGCCGGAAATGGTAGATGGACAGACACACAGATACGCGCACGCACGCGCGCGCACACACACACACACACACACACAGTGTACCCTCACCACCCCAGCCCAGACACGACTCAGTAAGGACACAGTGCTTGGTGGTTATGGTAGCTGCAACTTTACTGGTTTTTTCTTATTACAAAGGTTACAGAGATTTCTGTGCTCTGCCAACAATTTAGAAAAAGATGATGTGTTATTTTTTGAATGAGCAAAAACCTTATAAAGGAGAGTGACCCCTGGGGACACATTCCAGGAGGGGCTGTGCCAAGAGGTAAGAAGCATATGGAGGGACACACATGCACACTCAGAGGCCCCGGCAAAGGTGAGATAGCAGCTCAGGATGGCTGCAGAGATGGAGTGGCAGGAAGACAAACAGTCAGGCAGATGGTGTTTGGAGCCAGGCGTGCGGACACACCCTCCCACACAGCTCCGAGAGCTCATCGAGAGTGACAGGCCACAAAATGCATGGGACTTTGGGACACAGACATGAACCCCGGGGCAGAAAGACAGGCAGGGAGACCCCAGGAGGCTCCGAGTTAGGCCAGACAGACAGACAGTGATGGGGTCTGCGGTGGAGGGACAGAGGGGAGAGTGAACCAGAGCTGGAGAGGAGTGTCAGGCCAGTGTGTGAGGCACACACACAAGGCACACCTGCTGCTCGTGCAGGCTTGCACACCCACTGCGGGTCCATTCCTGGCCGCTGCCTAGGTCCCCCCCATTTGAGAAGAGCAACTCTTAAGGACTTCCATTACTCTTCCCTGTGTTTCTGTGTATTTTCTAAACATTCCATCATGAAGATGCATTATTTTGGAGTCAGGAAAAACCATGTGCCTGGAGAGAAACAAGAGAAAGAAAGCAAAATGGTGCAGAGGGTAAATGGAGATGAGCCATAGAGAAGAAACAAGGGGAGGCCATCACACACACACTCACACACACACACACACACACACACACACACACACACACTCCAGTGCACTGCTGGAATGCAGTGGACGGAGCGGGGGTGGGGGCAGAGAGGGAGGTACAGTGCCTCAGAGCCTGCACATGTCTGCTTCACCCAGGAGACTGGGCGCACATTTGCTGATCTGCCATGTGCAGACCTCTGGGTCAGGCTGGGGCTCCGGCCTCTCCCTGGGAACTGACCTCCACCTGGAATGTCAGGTCAGGGCTGAAGCAGAGGCCAGGCCAGGGAGGGCCCCTCAAGGAGAATCCCAGAGCCTAAGTACACAGGGCAGTTCCCCAGGGCTGGAGAGGAGAGTAGAGAAGAGGCCAGAGGCAGAAAAGAAAGCTAGGAGGAGCAGAAGCACAGAGAGAGGGAGAAAGAAACAAAGAGAGAGAGACAGAAACAAAAAAAAGGAAGAGAGACAGAGAAGAGAGAGGACAGACAGGGCCAGGAAGGGGATGCTGGTCTTTGCACCCTGGGGAGCTAAGAGGCTTCAGGCCATGAGAGCAGAGGGAGGCGCTCTCAGGAGGAGCCAGCAGGGCCCCGCAGGAAAGGCTGGCAGGAGGGGCTGCTGACAGGGAGCCGCACAGAGATATCCATGACCCGTCCTGAGGGCACGTCCACAGGCTCTTCCCAGGACAGAGTGAGGACAGGAACCTCCAACTCCAGAACCTGGAGGACCCGGTCTGAGGAGAGGGCAAGAGTAGTTCCATGTCACAGAATATGGTAGGATGGCAGTGACTTGAGGATCCCCTGGTATGGCACCCCAGGAGTGGGTGAAGCACAGCTAGGGAAGGGTGCAAGTGAGAAGATAAGGCCCCAAGACAGGCAGGACACCCCGGAGCCCCAGTGGGTCAGGAGAGACACAGGCACGCTAAGACACAGGTACAAATGCGCGCACGCGCACACACATGCATAGAGTCTGGAGGAAGGTGGAGAAAGCAAAGGGGGAGGGAGGGAGAGAACTGTGTGGCACGAGACAGAGTCAGACATGGCACATCTGGAAAAATTAAGGGGGGCAGGGAGGGAGAGAGAGAGACAGAGAATCCAAGAGGAGAAGGGGAAAGAGTTGGGGGGAGGAGAGAGGGGAAGCACAATGGGTAGAGAGAGAAAGTGAGGGAAGGGGGAGGGAAGGAAAGTCAGAAACAAAGCAAGACAGAGAAATAGAGAGGAAGCGCGGAGTCCCACGGAGAGGACCCAGGGAGGCAATCAGAGACAAAGGCACCAGAGAAGGGAGGGGCGAGGGGCCACAGACACACACACACACACACACACACACACACACACACACACACACACGAGACTCAAGGGTGTTGACTAAATGGAGGGACAAATGTCTGAGTCCCAGAATGAGCATCAAAGCAAGAATCCCACAGGGAGAAGACAGGCAGGGGCACCTTGTCCTCCCTCCCCCTCCTCTGTCCCTTTCTCCCTCCGCTTCCTTTCCCCCCTTCTCTGTCTCTCTCTCTCTCTCTCTCTCTCTCTCTCTCTCTCACACACACACACACACACACAGCAAGGCATGTGATATTCAGAAGGAGCGCAAATCTAACTAACGCTGCAGGAGGAAGATTTGACCATCAGATAGAAAGACAGACTCTGGATGAGAAAAAACAGAGGAGGAAGATCAGAGGGGAAGAGGAGGGTGGAGGGGTGGGGCAACAGGCCCTCGATCCCCTCCCCTGGTCACCACAGCCCTTCCTGACGACTACCAGACTGAGTGATGCCCACGCACACACCAGGCAGGGGGAGTCTGGGGGAGACACAAACTCTACCTGGGGGGAGGAGGGCAGGAAAGTCGGGAAGACTCATCCTTCTGGGGGAAGATGACTTGGAGCCAGGTACCCAGGGCTAAGGGCACCTCAGAGAGGGCGCCAGCTGCAGGTGGGGGAATCTCAGGCACTGAGGCCCAAGAGGCCAGAAAGTAAGGCAGGGGCTGAAAGTGGCAGGGCGTCCAGATGCTGGTAGCCAGTGTGGGGTGACAAAGGAGGATGAGGCTTGAGAGGCGATGGGGGTGAAAATGTGGCACCAAGGCTCGGGCCTGGACTGAGCCCAGGGCTGGGGGCACGAAGGACAGACTAACACAGAAAAGGACACACCAGTGTTTGAGAAGCTGGGGTCCGGAGAGAGTGATGGGGCCAGGGCCAGATGCCCAGCCACGGGCAGCAGGAGGAGAGGTTGGAAAGGTCGAAGCTAGGGACCTGCAACTCAAGAAGGATGGAGCAACAGAGTCCAGAGGCAGCCCGGGGGTGAGCAAGACAGTCCATGGACCTGGACCAAACTGAAGTCTTTGCACAGAATGAACATCATCAGCGACAGAAAGGAAGAAGCCCTGGCCCACCCCATAATGTGGACGAACCCCAGAAACATCTTGAGAAGTGGGAGAAGCTGGACACAATAGGTCATGTGTTCCACAAGCCCAGCTACACAAAATATCCAGAATAAACAGATCGCTAGGGACAAAAAGCAGATTGGTGGTCTCCAAGCACAGGAAGAGGGGAGAGGGCATGGGGAGAGACTGCTTCAAGGATTTCCTTCCAGGGTAATGAAAATGTTTAAGGGCCAGATAGTGCCCAGTCTAGGGAAGGAACTAAACAATATTGAATTGTCTACCTTATGAGAGACTAACTTTAAGGCTATAAGACTTTCGTCCCAATTTAAAGTGTTTATAATTTTTAATAATAAATGGAAGATGCTCTGGGATTAAACAAGCAGGCATGTGAGGAAAGGGGTCTCCAGGCTGAGGGTCCAGCCCCTACCAAGCCATGGAAGAGACTGACTTGGTGGGGGCAGTGTGTGGCAACATGCTGGCATAGGAGCCCAGGGAGCTCTGATCACAGGTCACCACAGAGACGGTGTTGAGACAGAAAGACAAGGTCAGGGACATCCCGGAGGAAATAGCAACCATGCCATCCAAGCAGGGTTATGTGGGGCTGGGCATCTGAGGGCCACAGGAATGGGTACCAGAGCGTGGTGAGGACAAATTGAGGGCTGCCTCCTGCTCCCCGCCAGTGAGGCGTTAAGGTCGAGGTTGTCCATTCAGGAAACTGCCATGAGCTCCTTCCAGCTGGGTCCTATTCTAGGAGCTGAAGCAGACACGCTGACGCTGAGGAGAAGCCACCGTCCTGCCCTGGTGGGGCTGACTTGGTGCAGAGACTAGTGACAGAACAAAGGCTCCCTGTGAGTTGACAACAAAGTGTGAAGTGACTGAGAGATGTTGTTTTAGATAAAGAACCCAGGGAAGGCCTCTCTGAAGAGGGGCCATTGGAACAGAGAGACCTAATGGAAGCCAGTAACTGCCGGGGACCTCTGGAAAAGGTCACCAGGGCAGAGGGAGCGTGTGCAAAGGCCCCGGGGCTGGGCGGCAGCAATAGTCACACTTAAGGCAGGGTGACTGGAGCAGCGGGAGGGAGAGGACGGGACTGGAGAAAGGCGGCAGCAGCAGAAAGCTGGAGCCAAAGGCTGTTCCTCCCGGATGGCGGTAGATGCCTGGGATTCAGTTCTGCAACAGGGTGTCCCTCCAGCCCTGGAGGGAAAGGGGATCTTAGGGAAGATGTGCAAAGGCAGGAAAAAAAGAGCATGTCAGGTCCCTGCCAGGTCTGTCAGCGGAAGGTTCCTGTAAGCCCTCAAAGAGCCTCCAGTGAGCTCGCTCAGCAGCAGAAAGGCCATGGGGGGGGGGGGCTCCGCAGAGGCAGGCAGCAGGCATCGGCCACCGCAGACGAAGGCCTGAGGCGGGAAGCGAGGAGAAGAAAGCTTGAGAAGGGCTCAGAGGGAGCCAGGGAGGGGCCGGGAGCGCGGAGCGGCGCGGCGAGGCGAGACCCCCGCACTACCGGCTCCGGGTGACGCACGCACAGGGCCCACGCGGGAGCCGGCTCAGCCAGCCCTGGCCGGGGTGTGACTCACGCCGCCCGCGCCTGAGGCCGCCAGGCAGACAGTGACGTGCAGACCCCCGACGCGGTCCTGGGAGAGGGGCTGCAGAGGGGAAGAGAGGGAGCGTGAGACGTGAGCGGGGTAGAAATGAAGGAGGGGACGGCGTGTATCCAGCAGGCCGGGCAGGGAGCCCCAAGGGTGAGGAGTGGAGAGAGACGCAGTCCCCAGACAGACCCCTGCTCCTGGCCGCCGCCTGAACCCACAGGGAGCCGCACACGCCCAGGGCCGAGCAGCAGGCAGGAGGGCAGGGAGACCCCCAACCCCTGGAGGCCACAGGGCCCCGGCCTCACACGCTGACACGGGCAGGTCGCTGGACACCTGGGGGAGAGGGAGGGAGGTCGGCAAAGGACGCCCGATGCGATGCGATGCGATGCATGTGAGGAGGGGTGTCTGAGAACTCCGGCCCAGGCCAGAGGCCCTCGTCAGTGAACCGCGGAATCGACCTAGTGGGGGTCGCTCTGGTGTGACTGCAGGGTCACCAACAAGGGGACGGGCGCCGGCCCAATACAAGAGTCTGACGAGGCCTGTTTGGGAGACTGAGAATGGGACGTAGGCACAGGGAAAGGGGAGCCCAGGAGGATTAAATATGGGGTGCAGAGAGGTCTGGAACTGAGGGAATGGAAACCAGGCTTTTTCCTACAGAGGGGAGATGAGGCCCAGCGCAGGAAGGGGGCGGGGCAGGGAAATGAGTCTTGGGAAGTGGCGGGTTCACGGTGGGGGATGGAGTGCGATGGGTCCCCAGCCTGGGATCAGTTTCACAATCGGCCCACTCGGTGTGCTGTGTTTGGAGAGGGGGCTGCTCAGGGAGCCAGAAGACGGGAGAGGGGAGCCGGCCAGAGCCCTCAGAGATCAGACCCCCAGTGGGGAGAAGCAGCAGCAAGGACAGGAACTGGCCAGGCTCACAGGGAGCATCTAGGTGGAGCCGGAAGGAATGAGAGAGAAAGAAGGGGAAGCGGAGGCGGCGGGCAGAGTGAGGGGAGGCAGTGGGCGATGGAGACTCTCTCTCTCTCTCTCTCTCTCTCCTGCAGTGACGCACAGAATAGAGGCAGAATTCAATAAGCCTTGGAGAGGGAGCGCTGGCGGGGGAGCAGGAGGAGGGGAGGGAGTCCTAGGAGATATGCAATAATTGTTGATTGAATGAAGGGACAAAGACAGGGAGTCCCAGAGGAAAGTCTCAGCCAGGAAAGTTCCAAGACAGAATGTCACACAGAGACGCAGTGAGGAAAAACCCTGAGTGAATCTGGGACCTGAACAATGAATGTCAACAGGAATGGGGGGGGGGGGTCCTGGGAAACTCTGGGAGTTTTCCACTTCAGATTCTGCAGGTATTGGTATGTTTGTCATACTTCAATTTCTAAACGTTAGAGAGAGGCCAAGAGAGAAGGAAAGGCAGGTGTGGGACAAGGTGACAGGAATAGGATCTCTCTCTCTCTCTCTCTATTTCTATCTCTCTCTCTCAGCTGAGAGATACCCATCTGAGCATCAGCCTTGACAAAAGTTTGAGGAAAACAAAAAGGTAACTCAACCACAAGGGACTGCTCCTGGGGACAGCCCCCATACAAAGGGGACATCCTGCGAGACAAGAAAGGTCCACAGAGCAAGAAGGACAACACCTTGGGGACCACAGCTGGTCCTCAGCTGATGTCCACCTGTGGAACAACCGCCTGGCAGGGGTCGCGTGTGGGAGGCGGGGTGAGGCAGGCTCGGGGGAGTGGGGGACACAGGCCTTGGAGGCCAGCCAAGGGTCAGAAACCTGTACCACGAGGAATGGAAACAGCACGGGGCGGCACGGAGGTGGCCCCGAGGACCTCACAAAGGGAAGACAGCCATGGCGCCCTAGGGAAGGAACCCAGAAAGAGCTCTTCAACAGACAGGCAGAGGGGTGGACGGAGGGGCAGATGGACAGGTCACTGGTGCTCATCCACAGAGCACGCATGAGTGTGACAGAGCCCCGGAGGAACCTGGAGAGGGAAGCAGTGGGAGACAGAAATGCAGGGGAGGAGGCAGCCGCACACGCCCTCACAGGAGCTCTTCAGCGTGTATTGCCCAGAAGGAAATTATCCCAGAGTGGGACAAAGGATTAGGGAGAACGGCCAAGGTGATACGCTGTCAGACGAATACACACAGGCACACACATGTGCACCTCTGTGAACACACACACGGCCAGAGCAGGCCAGAAGAGGGAGAAGGGAGAGTGTCTCTCTCTCTCACACACACATGCACACACACACACTCAGGCATACACACAGAGGCCAGCACACATGAGGCAGAGGAGGGTGTCGATTGATTCCAAAGACAAATGCCAGTGATTTTGACTGAGCACAAAACCGGAAGCCCCCACAGGGAGGGGGCAGAAGGGACTCCTCTGACTCCATCTCTGTCATACACACGCACACATGCACGCATACACACGCACACACACTCACACACACACACACAGAGCCAGGCAGGAGCAACTGCTCCACAATGAGTGCATTAGGAAGAGCCCTGAGAAGAAAGAATCCCCTCAGTGGGCACAGTGACCCTAGTCCGGAGAGAGGGAGCGACCATGACTCCTGGGTCTGTGAGACTCACGAACCGCAGGCAGACAAGGCAGAGGCCTACAGACCACCTGAGCGGCCCGCCCAACGCGGGGACCAGGCAGTGGGGGGAGGCGGGGTGGTCCCCGCCCTGGGAAGAGCGTGTGTGGGACACACATGTGGCAAAATTCATGGGAAACACTCACTGTGCTCGGGCAGTAATTCACAGAGATCAGCTACAGCCGAGAGGCAGAGAAACAGAGGTGCAGACGCGGAGACGCAAAGAAAGAACAAAGGACAAGACAGAGACGGAGAATGGAAACAAAGACCGGAAACAAAGGGAAACTAGAGAAAGATGACGGGCGAGACGCGGCCGTCCTGGCTCGGCAGCCTCAGGAACAGCAGGACAGAGGTTCTGTGGAAGGACAGGAGGACGGCGGAAGAAGAGAGGACATTTCTTGGCGATGTCACAGTCCCTTGGAGCAGCCCGTGCTGGATTCAGGCACCAGCAAGGGCCACATGCCACACACCCCTCGGGCACACTACCACACACACCACACCTCCCTGCAGAGTGCTGCACAACACGCACTCGGCACACACAGCACACCCCATACAACCTGGACAGGAGAGCAGAGGCAGATTCGGGGTGCAGGGGGTGGGGAGCAGGTCAGAAATCCAGGGAAACACACACACAAACACGAGCAAAAGCAAGGGGCCCACGGAAGACAAACGGTGAAGCCCAAGAGAGGAGAGAGATGGGCGATGGACACAGAAGCAGCAGGAGCCATCTGTGCACTCTTCCTGCTGTCTTGGTGTCTGTCTGTATGTCTGCCTGTTCTCTCTCTTACACACACAAGATCATATTTCACAGAAAAAGGTAAAGCAAGGAGGAATGACTTGAACCCGTCTCACCCGGGCTTTGGCATGTGCTGGAGCACACCCCACCCCCACTCTCCTCCTGCACTTGGGCCCTAGCGGGGCTCCTGCTCCTCGGGGCCTGCCTCTTCCGAGGCCTCTCGATTTCAGTATGTGTGCGGTGCAGTGGCAAGGAGCTTGTGGAGGGCTGGACCCCAGCTGATTCTCCAAGCCCTGGCGTCATCAGTCCACACCAGGGTCACACTAACAGCAGGGCCTCCAAGGACACTTGGCCAGGGAACAAAGCAGCGACCCGGGATTGCGGAGTGGGCCAAGGCTGTGCACCTGTGAGAGTGAAGCTGGGAGTTTCCGAGTGAGAGAGCAGGGGGAAGGAAGACAGGAGACGGGGAAGAGAGGAGGAGAGAGGGGCACAGGGTGGGGGACAGCGCCGCAAGTGGGGCAGGCAATGGGAGAATGAGAGACACACAGACTCACACACACACACTCACGCACGCGTGCTCTGTATCTCAGTGCTGCACACACAGCCAGGGCACCTCCGTGGAGACGAGAAAACAAGTGGCCCAGGGGAGGGATTCTCTGTCTGTCTCTCTCACTCTCTCTCTCTCTCTCTCTCTCACACACACACACACACACACAGAAGCAGCTGCTCACAATGACTGTACAGGGAAGAGCTATGAGAGTGGTAGGAAGCAAACTCCACAGCCCACAGCAGTGACGCCCAAAGCTAGAGCAAGGGCGGCAGGTGGCGGGGCGCAGAGCGCAACCACAACCACACTCCAATCCCGCGGGCCTGCACGGGACAGACCGGAGCTGGCCGCGCCCCCTAGCGGACACAGACGCAAAGACCACTCGTGCTGGGAAAGGAAGGACAGACCTGCTAGGGTGAGAGATGGCAGGAGAAGGGCGCCACACTCCCGGGCGCACCCCGTGGGATGCGCTCTCACGGGGGAGGTGCGGGTGCAGAATGGCTTAGAGACAGACGTCGGAGGCACAGAGGATACACCGCCACTACCAGCAGCACGTGCCCGGGCCTGGCCAGAAGAAGCAAGTGGCAAACCAGCCCATGAGAACATAAAACGTTTAGATTTCTCAAAATCAGAAAAACTAAAACTTTAGCTCACAGAAAAATATTTTTTGCAGTGATAGGGATAGACCCCAAGACCTTGCCCACACTAGGCAAACGCTTTACCAGAGATGCTACCACCCCTAAGAAAACGTTTTAATACCGAATATTAATATATTTACTTTTATAACGATGGTGTCATAGTATTTAATTTTCTTTCATGGAAGAAGGACCCATAAAGCCATAATGGGGGCCACAGTTGAGTGTCCAGCCTGGCTGTGGGGAAGAAAGGCCAAGGTCAAGGGCCCGTGCAGGGATGGCACCGCTGGGCGGCTGAAGAAAAGGGCGACGCTTCCTGAGGAAGTGAGGATTTGGTCCCAGCTGGAGCCAGCTGGGGGGGAGGGAAGCCCTGAGCAGGGAAGAGGGGTGAACAGGTCGGCAAGAGAGAGTGGGGCCACCAGGGGCCCAGCGCTGGAGGTAGACGAGGCTGGGCGGGGGTGTCCCTGCCTCCACGCGGGGACAGGCGTGGAGTTGAGGAAGGGTGTGCAGAGGGTGTCGAAGGGAACCGTCCGTGAGGCCAGCCTTGAATCTGAGGCTGGAGGGAGCGCAGGGCTGTGTGTGGCACCAGAGACAAGGAAAAGGGAGGGCAGATGTGTGCACGCAGGGCTGGGGAACAGCTCCAGGGTAGAGGGCATTGGGGGAGCACAGATGAGGCTCTGGGTTCCATCCCCGAACCACTAAAAAAAAAGATCCATGCAGACATATATACACAAATGGACACACACCACAGGCAGCAAGCATGGGGCAAAGCAAGGAAGAGCCTGCAGGTGGGGATGGGAGACAGAGGATCACTCCCTGAGGCAAGGAAGCGGCCACGAGAGGGACACTCATGTACACACACACACACACACACACACACACACACACACACACACACGCACAATCTTGGGGATGAGGCCCTCAGAGAAAAAGATAGCACTGAGACCCAACATGAAGGGAGGAGGCAGAGGCTGAGAGACACGAGGGCTCAGGCCCAGGACCAGGCGCCCAGAGAGGGGAGGGCTGGGGACAGCAAGACCCGGGCTGCACTCCGACAGTCTGACAGAGTCCAGCCACTGTCTCATCTCCATGCTCCCCTCCCCACGGGCCTCCCCCATCTCCGTGTTTCTGTTGTTCGTCAATCTATGCTGGTTCCTTTTTCTCTCTGCAAACCAGAGCTTTTGGAACCCACAAAAGAGAAACAGGAAAAGATGACAGGAAAGAGAAAAATAGTGTTTATGTGTGTGTCTGTGTGTGTGTGCGCACGTGTGTGTGCATGAGCATCCAGCAGAAGGTGTGGTCAGAATTCATAAGAGAGGTAAAGTGGGCAAGAAGCCATTGTGGGCAGCCAGGAAAGCAGTGTGCACACACCACATGCCACATGTGCAACATGACACACAGCACATACGCACGCACACATGCACATGCAGCACACAGGATGTGAGATACCAGCAAGGAAAATTGGTAATACCCTGGAGAAAAGGAAGCACGACCTGAGCAGGACAGGTACCCGGCGGATTCCTGCCTCCCTGGTCTACATTCAAGGACCACCTTCACACACACACACACACACACACACACACACACACACACACACACACACACACACACGCCATGATGCGACAGGCCCAGAAAAAAGCTTTTTTGGGGAAAGTGGGCAGGGCCTTCCCACGAGTACACTGCGGGGAGCTTGAACTTCTGAGCCTTCTGCCTCGGGCTCCTGTGCCAAGCATGTGCCACCACAGCCAGCCAGAGAAATCATGGATCTGAGTTTTCCCGTCTGGTCGTGTGGGGAAGTCAGGGGTGTGGAGAGATGGGCAGGGAGGAAAATTGGGGCGGGGGGGCTGGAGAAACAGCATCGCAGCGAGGCTCAGACAAGGCAAACACACACACAGGCTGAAGGTCAGAAGCTGGGAGAGACAGACCAAGAAATAAGAGGGGCTTAGCACAAGGGGCAGAGAATATTAAATGTCAACACCGTGCACTGTACAGCAAGGAGGACTGGGAGAAGGAGGAGGAAAGCCCACTCTGTGGGCAGCTGGCATCTCCCAGGGGTACTGCCCACCCACAGTGGCCATGTGCACAAGAACTCTGTCCCACCATGTTAGCAAGGCATGCCTCTGACGTGGCCCTGCAGCCTTGGGCACACACGGGCGATGAACTGAGGCCTACAAAGCCTAGGCACCCACCACCCTGTGCCTGTCCACTTGTGTTGCTGCCAAGGCAACACATACATCCTGCATGGACAGCCTGAGCGAAACCCACTCCCTCATCCCCTGCCAACAACGGGAGACACACAGCCATAGGCCCAACACACACAGGGCCTGGACATATGCTCACACATAAACATCCATACAGCACAGCTCTGAGCAGACTCTGGCCCCTGGGAGCACGCAGGCCTGCACCCACACCCCGACCCCAAGTGCCAGCACACAGCTGCCGCAGCCCTGACCTGTGCCCCTGCCCCATGCTCCCCACAGGACCTGAGGCTCCACGCTGACCTGCAAGCTGCAGTATGCAGCTTGTGCAAGTAACACTGAACTCAGAAATGCCCAGCTCTGACATTTGCTTTTAATTAAGCGCTGGTGAGGAGGCCAGAGGTGGCTGCCGGCCTGGCCTACGGTGATACAAAATAAAGACTATCCCATGGACTGTGACCGGTCACCCTGCCAGCTGTGTCCTTGAGTGCTGGGGGATGGTGTGGCTGTTCTCCAGGCTCCATCCTTCCCAGACCACCCCACATCGCAGGCCAGGACACGCACACCGTGCTCACACAGCACCGCGCTCCTCCAGGCCGGCAGGCCTCACTCCTGTTTCTCAGGGTTGGGCTGGCCTGGTGCTGCTCCTGCACACAACACAGGCACCCATGGTGTGTAGGCTTGGCCACCTCACCCAGGACTCTCTCCACCTGATCCTGCCCTGCTGCCCAGTCTGAAACCCTCCAGCCAAGTGTGGTGTGGAATGGCCTGACCACAGTCTGTTCACAGCCCACCCTCATGTGCACTCATACTGCAGGTCTCAAGAAACCACCAGCCACACTGAGGTCTCTTTGTGTTTAATCAGACAATATCCAAAGTATTTACAACCAATATCGGCCCCCCTCCCCCCAAGCCTGAGCCACAGAATGTGGGACTCCCAGGCCCTGCCCAGAGCCAGGGGTCCCCCAGGCCTCTGCATAGTCATCTGAAATCTACAAAACACTGTTTAAAAAAAATAGGACAGTATTAGGACACCTTATACAAAGGGTCCGGGGCAGAGGGAGGGGGATTTGAGGGCACGCAGGGGAAGCGAACCCAGATCTGACCCAGACAGAGGGTAGCACGAAGGGAAAGGAAAGCTGGAACCTCATCAGCGGGATCACTCGGCCTCCTCCCCAATGCCAAGCCCAGGCTGGCTCGAAGGCCCCGGCAACGGGGATGTTATTGCTGCGATGGGGACAGTGGTGAAATATACACGTGTGGGGGACAGAGCTGGGGTGGCTCTTACATGTTAAATATGGACACACATGGAGACGCACACACACACACAAACACGCACACAGATGGGCCCTTGGCAAGATGCCACTTAATTGTCAGCTGCCCACTTTACAGATGGACACACTGAGGCTCAGGAGGGAGCCACCACATACCCTGAGGCCTAATAGCAGAGCCAGGACCCAAACAGCCTCCCGCTGTGTTCGCCCATGCTGTGCCGCCATAGGTTCCTGCCACAGGGTCTGGCAGGAGCTGAGCTGTTGCAGAGGCTACGGCCACACGTGGAGCTGTAGCTCACAAAGCAGGGCCCTGTCACATGGCAGTGTGCCAGAGGGCACCCTTGTCCTCTCTGGGCCCAGCCAAGGCTCCTCCTCACTCACAACTCAGGGGTTCCCATTCGGGGAGCAGAGCAGAGGCCGGCTTTGAAATGTTCGGGACCAACGGGAGGACGGAGGACCTGAGGTTCCCTCCTGAGGCCAGGACCAGGGCCTCCAGCCTTGTTGCTGACTGCTACTTGACTGCCACCAGAGCCTGGCAGCTTACTCCCTGTCACTGAGAGAGGCTCCAAAGGTCAAACTCCACCTACACTCGGACGGAAGCCTGCTCTCTCACCTTCGCCTCCACCCCTCGCTTCCAGCTCGGCCTCACACCAGCCCCATTCCCGTCCCCACAACTGCTGGCTGAGCCAAGCACACAGGGACCGTGGACCTGTTACCACTGGCCCCCTGGGCTGCCCCAATCTGAGATGCCTCTGAGGACAATCCTTGGTGGTTCCTGAGGAAGACAGATGGAGCACCGGGTACCAAGCCTGCTACCTCAACCTTCAACTGCTCCGTGGACCCGGGCACGTGACATCCCCTCTGGGGAAACTGGGAGAAAAGAACTGATGATCTCCAGGGCAATGGGGTGGGAGAAGGGCAGGGCTGGAAGAGGTCCTCATCCCCCTACCATCGCTCAGCCATGCAGGGCTGCAAGTGGCCCGACCGGGACCAATGACAAAGGGTCTGGACCCTGCAGCCTCGCCCCACAAGTGTGTCCAAGAGGATGGCAGGGGCACAGGCTGCAGCTGAGGCCCAGGGTCCGCTGCGCCTCTTTGGAAAGGCTCTTTGGCCAGCTCGAGAGATGGACCTAGGGGCGTCCAAGGACACAGGGGCGAGGCACAGGTAGCAGGTGGAGGTGAGAATGGACATCGGGCCCCCTTCCCAGATCTTCCTCTGGTGACAGCAGAGCCAGAGCGACAATGAGGAGGTGTGTGGCCACAGCAGCGCTGAGACAATCACTGTGCTGGCCACAGAGCCACAGACCTGAAGCCCTTCCATGAGCCTGAAGACAGAGAAGCCCCATCCCTGGCAACTCAGCCCCAGGAAGGAGGGCCAACAGCGGCACACAGCGTGTGCAGACCCCACAGGTGACCCCGCCAGGCAGGGCCACCTGCCCTATAGGTTCTCCCCGGGCTGGTACTGGGGCTCGGTGGACGTGAAGTAGTCCTCCAGGAAGGCCTGCAGGTACTCGAAGGTGGGCCGCTCCTCCGGCTCCTTCCGCCAGCATTGGCACATGAGGTCGTGCAGGGACTCGGGGCACTCCGGCGGGCAGGGCATGCGGTAGCCTCGCTCTACCTGGTCCAGCACCTCGCGGTTCACCATCCCTGCAGGCACAGGGAGTGTGAGGAGCTTCCCACCAAGGACAGGCGGGGGCCCGGGGTAAGGCCTGTCCCTAAGAAGGGCCCTACCACACAGAGCCTAAGTACAGATGGGTAAACTGCAGTAGGGGCTGAGCATCCCCCAAGAGCAAGGCTGAGGGGTCTGGCCCTTCTCACCAGGGTAAGGCACCCGGCCCTTTGTTGTGAGCTCGGTCAGCAGGATCCCAAAGGACCACACATCCGACTTGATGGTGAAGCGGCCGTAGAGGGCGGCTTCCGGGGCCGTCCACTTGATGGGGAACTTGGCGCCTGTCGGTGTGAGGGAGGGTAGGAGGTCAGCAGCGTGTCACCTTGGCTGTGCCTCAGATGAGGAAACGGAGGCTTGGGGGGGACTAGGACGTGCCCAGGGCCTCACGGCCAGCACCCCTGCTCACCTTGCCGGGCTGTGTACTCATTGTCTTCGATGAGCCGGGCCAGCCCGAAGTCAGCCACTTTGCACACCAGGTTCTCGCTGACCAGGATGTTGGCGGCACGCAGGTCCCGGTGGACGTAGTTCATCCGCTCCACGTACGCCATGCCCGAGGCGATCTGCAGGCAGCCCAGGTGCGGAGCTCGGGGGCTGCACCCACACTCCCTGGTCATGGCTTCTGGGTCCTCCCCAGGGGTGTGGAGCAACAGGACACACACTGAGATGCACACACACGAACACACACGCACACTCAGAGCCACCTTCCCAACTCTGCAGGCTCACAAAGTCAGCTCCCAAAACACATCACTGGTCTACGAAGCAAGACCAGCATCCGGCAGAAAGAGCACGTGAGGGTCACAAGAGGCACCCAGGGAAGTGGAGTGACAATGACAAAGCAGCCCCGGCTGACAGGTCCTCCAGGTGTCCCAAGACCACTGTCTGAGCCTGTTTTCTCTTCTAATTTCTACCTCTTGTGATTCCGGTCAAATTCAATGAAGAAAATAAAAAGATGTTGAGTTCTGCCTACATGCTTGTTGAGTGACTTGATGACCTTTACTGAGAAGAAACCTGAGGCCAGAGGTCGCACAGCAAGTCAGCAGCTGCCAATGCACAGCTGAGGACCTCCGTCCAGAACTACACTCAAGGCTCTTGTAAGTGGTTCTGGTAACACAGGTGGCAAGACGAGTGTAGGGAAATCAAGGCAGGCCTCCTGGAGGGGAGCTCAAGAGGCCAGAAGTGGCTGAGCTGGGGGATGTGGATGTTCCAGGGGCAAAGGCCGGAGAAGCAGGAGGGACTCACTCACCTGAGCGGCCATGTCCACCAGCTGAGGCAGCCGCAGGTACTTGCCCGTCTCCCCCTTGAGAAAGTCCAGCAAACTCCCTGGGCAAAAGAGACAGCCAGCTGCAGCCCTGCCCTGTCATTCCCCTGGAAAGATGCAGTGACTCCGGGCCCCATGGTGCACCCTGCCTGGCCTCACCTTCACCAGCACCGGAGATTCGTGCAAACCCACGCAGCAGTTACCACTCACAGGCAAATGGGACAGGGCGCGACCCACCACCCAAGGGCGAGATGGAGCGGGTGTGTGAACGCCACAGCACCCTACTTAGCAACACAAAGAGACCAACCAGGGGCGACAAGCGGGGTGGACAGTGCACCCTGCGAGGCGCCACTTTGTGAAGAAACTGCAAGCCCACGACAGAAAGCAGACCAGGGCTTGTCTGAGCTCAGCGTGTGTCTTAAGTGTATGAGTTACACTGAGAATCCACTGGTTAAGACTCATTCAACTAGGGCCAGGCATCTGGCTCAGTGGCCGCGCCTGAGTGGCAGGCTCAAGCTCCTAAGTTTGAACCTCAATACAAAAACAAAACAAAAAAACCAACCTCATCCAACCAGACATTTAAAATGGGTATATTTTATCATGTTTTTAAACATGGAGCTTTGAAGAATTAATTTTTAAAAATTAACCCATAGCCAGGTGTGGTGGCATACACCTGAAATCCCAGTCATTACTCAGGAGGTTGAAGCACAAAGATCACCACAAGTTCGAGGCCAGCCTGGGCTACATTGTAAGTTCAAGGGCAGCCTGAGCTATATGATGAGAACTTCTCTCAAAAAAACAAAAAGATAAAATTTTAAAAATTAAATTAAGGTCAAGCCCCTGGCTAAAGGATCTCTTTTAGCCCGAGAACAGCAAAATAGCTTTAAAAAACCAGCAAATAATGCATGATGAGAAAGCACTGAGGACAAATTGAGAGGGATAATCTCTGCCTAAGTTCCCAGTGACCTATGGGTTTGATCCTGTGTCATACCACCTATAAAAAGGCACTGGGGGACCGGCACAGTGGTACACGCCTGTAATCCCATCATTCTGGAAGACTGAGGCTGGGAGTGGTCACAAGTTCGGGCAATTTTACGACTCAGAAAGACCATGTTTCAAAATGAAGAAGGTCTAGGGATAGAGCTCAGTGCAAAGGCCCTGGGTTCAATCTCCAATACCGAAAAAAAGACAAATAAAAACACTGCAGGATGGGGGTGGGGTGGGGAGGCTCTGGCCTCGGCCGGAGCGCATCAGGTCCTCTTGGCCAGCCTCCAGGCCTCACCCTTGCTCATGTACTCTGTGACGATGTAGATGGGTTCCTCTGACACCACGGCATACAGCTGCACCAGCTTCTCATGCCTCAGTTTCTTCATGACCTGGGCCTCCTGCAGGAAGGCCTCTGGAGACATTGTGCCCGGCTTCAGGGTCTTGATAGCTACCCTGGTAGTGCCATTCCAGGTTCCTGTAGGAAAGGATGAAGGTGGCCTCAGAGGAGGGCCCGCTCTTGCCACCCAGGCGCAGGACCTCCCTCCCCAATAACAAGAGCAGCCAAGGGTGAGCTCCTTCTGAGCCTCAGTATTCCTATCAATAATATGGGCAAAATGAGGTGGTGCCCCTCAGGATTGCTACAGGCTGAAATGAGCCTCTGGCACTGCTACGAAACAGGAGTTGGGTCAGCAATGGGATCATGAGGGATGTTACCAAAAGCAATAGCAGCCTGACAGACGGAGACCATAGTTCCAACTCGATGGCATCTCCTGGTGCTCCCTCCTGCCAGCCACGGGGTGGAAGGCACCCCACTACCAACAAGAGGATGTGCCCGGGGGGGAGGGGTCAGTGGGAAGGCAGAGCTGGGGCAAGGCTGTTGGGGCCACCAGAACAAAAGGAACCTGAAGCCTGAAAAGCAACCTGCTGCCCCAAGGCCAGACCAAGGTGGGGCAGCTCCGAGGAGCCCAGGCCCTGCCCCTCCTCCACTGGGAGTCCAGGGGGCCGGGTCTCCTTCCAGCCTGTCTCCTCATCTGGAAGAGGGTTCCTCTTCCAACTAGGGGGCTCTCTGAGGGCTCAAGGAGATTTCAGTCACTGGGCAGGGTCCTTGCGCTTGGTGAGTGAATGCAGTTTCACTTCTTGAGGACCTGGGCTTTCGTCATGCAATAGTAGGTGACCACTGAGGGCCACCACTGGGGGACTCCATATTTAAATGAGAGCCCCCTCTTCAGTAGAGACAATTAAAAGGAACCCAGGACGGACTCCTGTCTGTTCTCAAGCGGCCATGCCAAACCCTCCCAGGCCCCGGCTCTGGAGGGCAGTGCAACTTACCCATCCACACCTCCCCAAAGCAGCCCTGGCCCAGCTTGACCTCCAGCCGCAGGGACTCCCGGGGAATCTCCCAGGCGTCCTTGGCCAGGCCCTGCGTCTGCGGCTTGGATGTGGGGCACACAGTGGTGAGGCGGTGGCACAGTCCATCGGCATGTTCTGGAGACGAAGCAAGGAGAGCTCAGGGAGGTGCGCATGCATGCGTGTACGTGTGCACACGTGTGCGTGCACACGCACACTCACAGGATGGCCTCGAGGGGGCGCCCGTACCAATGCCTACAGCACCCCACCTGGGCCCCACAGCCCTGTGCACGGCTCCTTCACTCACAGGGCTGGAAGGGTGCCCTAGCCCCGGGGGACAAGCTCGTGGGACTGCCCTTCGGGAGCTCACAGCCTGGGAGGAAGACTTCCGCTCACCACCCCCTAGTGCCCAGACATGACCAGGGAGAGCTGCACGTGCATGGCAGGAGCTGGGGGCTCTCGGGTCTTTATTCTGAGGTGCCAAGACAGCCCTGGAGGGTGGGTCCAGGGAACAAGGCCAAGCAGTCACCCGAGTGGTGGCCGATGCTAGAGAAGGTTGGTGGCCCACTTGAGAAAGGAGGTGCTAGGTCAGAGGTGGGCACACAGGTACACACGGCCTTGGACATCCCAGTGGGTGGCTCCACTGCAGCGCCTGGCACCTGCCCAGCCCCAGCACCCTGGCTCAGGTGTTCCTCTGCCACCCTCTCTTTCTCCAACTTGGCTGTAATCAATGTAGCTCCCCCACTGCTCTCCTAGTAGCCGCTTCAGACCGGTCCTGAGGCGGCAGACAATTGACACCAGCCCATGCCTGCTCGCTTCCAGCTCGCTCAAGCTCCCTCCTCCCCAGGCAGCTGCAGCAGAGGAGAGGCGGGCAGGTTTAGGAAGAGGAGGAGGAAGGGGTTGGGAAGCAGCAGTGTACAGGAAGGACAGGAGGGAGCAGAAGACAGGCCGTCCTCAGGAGAGTTTGAGCCTCTGCCCAGTGGTGTCAGAGTTTATCCCCAGTTGAGGCCTGGGGATCCCCACCAGCCTGGGAGCTCACTGGAGTAATAGGCAACGAGCTGCTGCAGGCTGTTGAACTGGGTGCGTGAGGTGATGTAGAAGCCGCCGCTGTCCAGCTTTCGGATCTTGTAGTGCTTCACATTGAGGCCCTTGGCGTTGTCAAAGTCAGACACGGACAGGCAGTAGGCACCTGGGGGCACAGCCAGGGAAGGGGACCGTGACCACAGCACTGCCATCTCCATAGGCCACAGACCAGAGCACTGCTGGGCAGGGTCCTGCCTACCCAACACCACAGGAAGACTCAAGGCTGCACCCTCTCCTCCTGCCTCAGGCACAGCCACCAGCCCACAGCCCGGTGACAATAGTCCTGCCACAAAGCCTCAGCCTGGCCTGACCTCCAGGTCCTGGGTGTGCAGACCCACTGTGTGACCCTGATAGGTTGGTACCCCACTCTGGCCTCAGTTTCTTCCTCTGTACAACAGAAGTGCTCCTAGGGCAGCTGGGAAGATTCAATACAGCTCCACAGGACAGAACCTGGCACGCAGGAGCAAATGTCAGTTGAGAGGCTGGGCAAGGCGCAGTGAGGTGGCATCCCTGGCCTGGCTGCTGTCCTCTCTGGCTCTGCCCGTGGTCTGTCTGCCCAGCCCCTTCCTACTTTCTGAACATAGCACCTTAGACTGTTCAGGTCCCCTAATGTCAGGCCCTTCCTGTTCCCTGAACAGCCCAGACGTGGGTAGCAGCAGGGACAGCTGAGGCCATAGCAGACCTGGTCAGGAGCCTGTGTCCACTGGAGCCCAGGGACACTTGGTCCCAGCAGGGAACAGGGCTGGGCCCCTGTCACATCACATACTCCCAGGATCAGGAGACTCCAGGCCGTGTGCAGCTGGGACGGGAGGCCAGCCCAAGGCCCAGGCACTGCCCTCGGGCCAGCCCTCAGGGAGAGCAGGCCATCTCGGAAAGGGAAGGGAAAATGAAGACAAGCTGGAGCTCAGCAAGTGCGCCCCAGAGCTGGGACTGGGACTCACGCCCGAGTGTCTGACGGCTGCACTGGGCAGCCTCGGATACTGCAGATGGCCTGGCTGTTGCCCCACCCCTGGGCACACAGCACACACGCACAGGCACACAGTGCCCAGTGGCTGCACAGTCACAGTTATCTACCTTCCCCAGAGCCCCGGGACCCAGAACAAAGCCCCCGCCCATTCCTCCCACACGGTGACCTGTGGCAGCCGCACCCCTGCGCACACATGCACCCGGCCTTCCACACAGCGCAGAAGCACGCTCGACCCCACGCTGTTGACAGGGCACACACAGGACACAGACGCTCTGCTCTCCCATCTCCCACTGAGCCCCAGGCCCACAGGAAACAGCCCCACTTGGTTGCCATAGTGACGAGCAGCGGCAACCCACTTTCTGAGGGGCAGGAAGAAGGGGATGCTCTTTGCTCTCGCTGGGGGAAGGGCAGAGGAGTGAGCCAGGACCACGGGGCAGAGTGAAGCCAGGTCCCCGGAGGATCCTGGGGAGAAGAAAGTGTCCATCGTACCAGCACCCACCCTGGGAAGCAGTCTTTTGCTGGGTGGCACAGAGACCTTGGACACTCAGTTCCCGTTCCCATCCAGGGCAACTAAGTCCAGAGAAGCAAAGCTTCATCTCTCGCGGTCCCTGTGACCTACGCATCACCCAGTGTCCCTCAAATACACTCCCCGACTTTGAGCCCCACTGCTTCCTCCCCTTCAGGGGCTCTTCTGACTCTGTATTCCAAACTCATCCTGAAACACCAACTCGCCCAGCTGACAAAAGAACCGCTTCCAGGAGCCGCACGAGAGCTCCTACCTTTCGTGGTCTCACTTTCTCGCACCAGGAAGGTCCCTCTCGGGTTCTCCGTGTTGAGCAGCAACCGCTCCGACTCCCGCCTGGTGATCTTGCCGAAGTACCACCTGCATGGGAGGACAGACCCCGGTCAGTGGCCAAGGCTGCCAGCTGGCAATAGCACCTGTGCCCGGCCCGGGCCCTGGGCAGTCTGCCTCCTTCTCCAGCAGGACAAGCAGCCATGGAATACTCACTCCTCAGCCTGGATGGAGTCCGAGGGTGCCACATAGTTGCTGGGGATGTAGCCCGTCTGTCCCGTGCTGAGCGAGTGTGCCAGCCACCAGTCGCCCTCTCTGAGCAGGAGGAGAAGGGAGCAAAAGAGAGGAAGCCATCATCAATGAGTCCCAGATGCCTGCTCTCTCCCCAGGTGCTGAGCGGCCCGGCAGCCAGTGCGGCACAAGGAACCATAGCCCTTGGCCTGGAATCCGTCCCCTCCCGGCCCAGACGCATCTGGCAAAGCTGGCTCAGATGAGCTGGGTGCATGGCAGGACGGAGGCCCACTCTGCAGAGGCGTGGCCCCGGGACAGGAAGTTAGTTTTCTCTCCAATGTACCAGGCCCCTCAATATGTGAACAGCGGCCTTGGGAGGGAGCTCCCCGTGTCTGGGGACAAGCAACGCTGTACCTGAGAGAAGACCCCCTGCAGAGACTGATGTCAAACTAGACTGTCCAAGTTCACCCAGCCCTGAGAATCAGAAGTCCAGGCCCGAGGGCTGGTGAGACCTCGGGAAAGGCAAAGCGCCCTTTGTAAGCCCAGTGACAGTCCAGGCACCAGAAACTACAGCAATGCTCACCTGTCACAAATCACAGGTCACACCTAAAGGTCCTTAGCCAGAAACTACAGACCTCCTCCTGCAGCCTATCCATGTGCAGGGGGAAGCTGAGGCCAGAAGGGGGAGGACTTGCCCAAAGTCACACAGAGTGATGGGGAGGGGATGAGGTGGAGAGCCCCGGGCCCAGGGCACTTCTGTGCTAACTGCCCCACGAGGAGGAGGTGATGTACGGGGCAGGAGGGCCACCCGGCTGGGTTGGGTCCCCGGGCCTGGGCACGGGGGAAGGGCGGAAGTACCTTTGCAGCCATCTGAATGTGAACCAGGTCTGGCTGGAGCAGGGGTCCAGAGACAGAGGAGGGAGGAGCAAGCGAGAGCCCGACAGGAGAGAAGAGGCAGAGATGGGGGTGATGAGAGGCAGCGTGTCAGAAAGAGCAGGAGAGAGCGGGAGAGCCAGGCGGTGCTGGGGAAGGGTGGAGGGGCAGCCACAGAGGCCTCACATCCAAAGCAACCAAAGGCCACAGGAGAGGGTCCACAGGAAGTGAGGAGTGACACTGGACAGGGCAGCCTGGGGACTAGGGTCAACCCCCCCACACCCCCTAGAAAGATGGGAAGACTGAGGCTAGAGAAGCAAAGGCCTGAGCTCAAGGCCGCACAGTCAGTCGTGCCTGGAGTCCAGGTAAGCAGCCTCCCTGCAAGATGCAGTGGGGCTGGCCGGCCTGCTGCACAGTCTCCATCATGAGATGTGCAACACTTCCGATCCAGTCCCAGAGAGCCACCCTGGGTGGCCTGCAGCCACACAGCCAGAACTTGAACCTGGCCAGATCCCTAGCGCATGGTTCTTCTGAGCTCCTTCCTCCTAGCCATATTCTTCAGCCCATTTTAAAGATGAAAAAGTTGAGGTCAAGGGAGGGCAGGGCTTAAGGAGCTAGCTATCCGAGGGCCCGTGAGAGCACAGTGAGCCCCCAGGCAGGGCTCAGTGGGATGGGCCGAGGCTGGGGGCCAGGTTCTGGCTGAAGCCAGGACAAGGGGTGCAATGGGAGCTCTATGGCTTGGCGACTGCATATATTCAGCTGGAACAGGCTCCCACCCGGGGCTCAGAGAGAGGCCTGGCGGGCCCCAAATCTACCCCCAACCTCCAACTCTCTCTGTGCACCTGGTGGGGCATCCATGGTTTCTGTCCCCTTTTAACCTTACGCCCTTCTTGCAAAGGGGAAAACGAGGCCCTAATCCCCAATGGCTCAGAGATATTGAGAAGCAGCCACAGACCAGCACTGTCTTTGTAGAGCTGGGGAAACTGAGGCACAGGGAGGGGCAACAACTTGCTCAAAGCTACAAAGAGTAAAGTCATAAGGAATAGCTCTCGGGGGCTTCCCATCCAAAGACTTCATCACCACTGTAGAAATGAGTGTGGTTGCTGTCGTTGGGGGGGTCAGGGTAACAGGCAGGACAGCAGTTTTACTGTACTTCCCCCACCTGCCCAGCTTCCCTGCGTCTGTGTGACCTCTGCCCCACACACTACGCCCCAGACTCAGTTTCCTGTCCACAGGATGAGGCTGCCCTCCAAGGAGGTGAAATGCCAAACAGGCCCACACCCTCCCTGCCTGACCCTCACCTGACACCGTGGCCAGGACAGTGTGCTGGGCTGCGAGTCCCCAGAATGCAGTCCTGAACCCCAACTGCTGCTCACCAGCTGTGTGACCTGACCTCTGGAGCCCCATGATACTTTCTGGACCCTACCCTTGTGTCTGGCCCTCGTAGACCAGGAGCGTGGCAGCTCTGGAGGCTGGGACAATGTGGTAGTTTGAGCAGTGACATTATCTTACTCAGGTCATTGGGACTGGTCAGAGATGCGCTTTGAGAAGCGCACACATGATCCTCGTGCTGCAGCCAGTGGGACCCTGGGCAGGGCCCAGGCAGTCCGGTTTCCAAGTTCTGGGCCTGGGCACAGGGTCAGTGGGTGAGGGAGGTCACTAAGTCAGAGGGCGTGGCAACCCTGGCATCCTGTGGTGCCCCTGCAGAGTGCCCAGGGAAGTAGAAGCCAGCTGGTGTGATGGCTGGGAGAGCCTGCGGGAAGGCTGCTCGGGGACAATGCTGAGGTCTGGGTGACAAGGGGACCTGGACTATGAACCCTAGACCCCAGTGGACTTCCTCAGACCCAGGGCCACAGAGTACGCACGACACTAGTGCCCAGGGCCATCTGACAGCAAGATCCAGGCTGTGAGCGAGGCAGCCCTGGCCCAACCCGAACCTCAGCCGGGCTCACCTCGCAGCACTCTGCCGGCTCCGCCCAGCCCTGCACCCACAGCCCTGGAAAGCCCTTCACTCATCACAAGGGGGGCATAAGCAAGGCCCAAAGCGACACTTCAGGGGCAGCACATTGGTCCCTGGGCAGACATGAGACCCAACAGGTCAAGTCTGAACAGCCATCTTCCCGAGCACCACCCCCAATTCCTTTGCCTCCCCGTTTCCTCTCAGGCCAGCCCCAGTCCTGCTCCATCCAACTGGAGGCCCCACCCCCCACCCCCCACCAGGCACCTCCAGCCTGGCCCAGCAGCCCCAGGTCCTGGACCGCAGGAGGACAGGAGGGAAGGGTCCTGACAAAGGAGGGAAGCTGCCCTCTGACCCCATCCACATGCAGAGTCCCAAGTCCCACGCCCTGTCTGCCCCGCTCCTTCACTCCAGCTGTGAGGCAGCCCCAGGCTTTCCCTCTTCTGGGGTCCCACACGACTCACAGGCTGAGAGCCCGCCAGACTGCCTAGGACCCCTCTGTAACTGCGTGACCCTGGGCAAGTTTCACCTCTCAGGCCTCCGCTTCTTCACCTGTAAACTGCAGTAACAGTTCCCACTTCTCAGGGCTCTGGTGACACACAAATAGAACAGTGCACCGGAAAGTGCTCAGGAAAGGGCTGGCTCCCACTCAGGGGACAGCACACGTGGCCACTTCACTTCATTCTGCCCCCTCGGCCTGCTCACTGACACAGCAGGGCACCCTGTGCCCTGTGAGGTGACACGGAGACCCCATGAGGCAGATGACAGCAGCCTTCAGGAGTTCTCAGTGTGGGGAGCAGACAGCAGCCGAGACAGTCAGAGAGCGGAGCCCCAGCTGCGCTATGACACAGTGGGACGAGAGGGAGCCAGGGACGTCCTCGCACCCTAGAGAGCAGCTTGGGGAGGGCAGAGAGCTGCTGCCCAAGTTCTCATCCTGCCCTTGTTATGTGGCAGCCCTGTGACCTTGCACAAGGGCCGCTCACAGCTCTGAGCCTCAGTTTCCTCCTTTGCAAAACAAAGGTCCCTCTCCCCCCACTAGTAGCCTGGAGGAGTTATGGAAAGAAGCAAAGAGAAGAAATACAGGTGACGGGGACTGGCACAGCACCTGGCACATCTGTTCCCTTTTGCCTCCCAGAGCAGGCAGTCCTGCACTGGAACCTGAGGGATGAATAGTTCTCCAGGCAGGCGAGAAAAGGGTGTTCCAGGCAGAGGGACCATCATGCACAGGGAGAGAGGAGCACGAAGAGGCAAGGCGCGCTCAGTGAGGGGAGAGGTCTGCCCTTCTTAGCCTGGCCCTTGCGGGTACAGAGAACCAACTCTCCTCCACCCACCAGAGACCCTCGGCCATCCATAGCCCTGAGGCTCGGCAGGCTCTAGTCATCCCCCAAGCGTCCCCCACACACTCCACTACCTGCGCACAACTCCACTGCCCATCCCTGGACGCCCCACTTTCCCGTCCCAGCTCTGTGGTCACCCGCTGAGAGCGAAGTGAGTAAAGCCTGCCCCTGGGGCTGGCCTGGGCGGCTAGGGCGGCTCCGGAGGGCGCCCCTGGGGGCCCCGCAGGCAGCTGGCGTTCAGTGTGGGCTGACAGCTCGAGGAGGAGGTGTGAGGTGAGCAGCGAGGGACCTGGAGAAACCGGGGTGCGGGATGATCTTGGGAAGACAGGGAGCACGGGGCACAGCAGGAACGCGGGTGGAGGACGCACATGCAGACAGCAGCCCAAGCCCCAGCGTAGCCGCCGCCCGGCCCGCCACCCAGGTAGCAGGTACACACCTGACATCCACCTTCCTCCTGAGGGCCAGCGAGAGAGAAGCAGAGAAGGAGGAGCTGAGAGAGGGCCGAGGCGCAGGCCACAGGCCGGGCGCAGGATCGGGCGGGCAGGGCGGGCGTCGCAGAGGTCGCACCGCCCTCTGCCGGCAGCTCTGCGTGGCGGGCGGGACCCCACTGCCAGCAGCGGGAAGCCCCTCCCCCAGGGTCCCCAGAGGCAGCACGGAAGGGGCACTCACGTGTTGTTGACAATCTGGAGCCGCTCCCCTTTCTTGAAGGACAGATCGGTCTCTGTGCGGGACTCGTAGTCATAGAGGGCCACGAAGGTGGTCACTCCACCTGCGGGGGCGGCGGGGTGTCAGAGGGGGCGTGAGGTGGTTCTCAGTCACTCTGGGGGCAGAGAGCGCCTAACTGTCCCCGCTGGTGACTGTCTTGCTCGAACCACAGATGCCCCTGAGGACAGGCATCTCCATCCTGTCCCCGGAGCTGGGCACACAGTAGGAGCACAAAAGAGTGGGCCGAGGCGCTGGGCAAGGCAGCCCACTCCAGGAGAGTCGCCCTGCTTCTGGGTGTGTGAACAGGTGCTGGGCTGAGCGGGGGCTGCAGGCGACCGTCCCCGTCTAAGTGACACCCTCCTCTGCCGCGCTGCCCTCGGCACCCCTGCTCTTCTTCCTCACTGGGGTTTTCTCCTCCAAACCGCCCTTCGTCGGGGGAGCGAGGCTCCGCAGCTGTCCTAAACAAACGCCCGGAGTAGCTGCGGTCCCTGCCCACCCCAGTGCGGGCTGTCGGAGGGGGCCGCGAACCTCCCCGGAAGGGCCGGGCCGGGCTGCGGGACCGCGGGCTCCAGCAGGGGGCGCAGAGGCAGAACGGAGCCGGCCAGAGCCGGGCCTGCCCTCCCGCCTTCCGCTCCAGACCCCGCTGGGCTCCGCGCCGCCCTCGCAGCGGACGAGCCCTCCCCGCCCGGTGCCCCGGGCCCCTGCGACAGGACACTGACCGGCCAGCGGCCCTGCGCGCTGCGGGGAGGTGACGGTGTCCGAAGAGTTGAAGCCCCCGAAGAGCTTGGGCTCGGCGGCGGCGGGGGCGAAGGCGGCGGGCCCGCGGTGGCCGTCGGCCGAGGCCGGCTTGCTGGGCGTCTGCGAGGCGGGGAAGGCGCCGCCGCCCGGGCCGTGCGCGCTCTCCGCCGGCTCCAGGCTGCGCCGCCGCGGACCGGCGTCCTTGGGCTTGCTCTTGTTGCTGCCCATGGTCCTGGCTGGGGACAGGACCGAGGCGTGGGCCAAAGACCCAGGGCGTCCCACTCGCTCGCAGGTGTGGAAACTGAGGCCCGGAGAAGGGAACTGGCCTCTCTGAGCCTCGGATTCCTCAGCTCTCGAGCCTACTGATGGCGCCCACAAAAGGCTTCCCAGGGACAGGCATAGAAGAAACACCTAACAATCCCGAGCCCTGACCTCCCCCTATCTGAGTCAGGCCTGTGTCCCCAGCCCTCCCACAGACTTACTGCAGGATTCTGAATGCGTATGACAATGGAAATGGGCTAACACCAGCAGAAAGGTGCTAAAAGTGGCAACCAGGGGCAGCAGTATGGCAGGAGGTGCAGCCACAGGGCCTTTGCACACACTATTTCTATCGCTGAAATTGCTTCTTCCTGATTCACCAAGGGTACTCGTGCCTCCTTCAGCTCTCAGCTCAAAAGTCACCTTTAAGTGGGGCACACCTGCAATCCCAGCACTCCGGGAGACTGAGACTGGAGGATCACAAGTTCGAGCCCAGCCTGAGCCAATTAGCAACTTCATACGATCCTATCTCACAATAAAAATAAAAAGGGCTAGAGATAATAGTTCAGTAAAAAGTCCCCGGGTTTAATCCCTGAACCACCTTCACAGGAAGGGCTCCCCAAATTCCTTTCCTGGATTAAGTCCCCCACATTCTGGCACCTCCTTGGTTGCACATGGCCCCATTATTTAACCCTGTGATTATATGATCCTTGTCTTGTGCTTTTCTCTTGTTCACTGCCGCTTTCAGTGCTTCGCTCACAGCACGGCACACAGTGGGTGCTTTCTAAACAGCTAGGTGAATGGATGGATGGATAGATGATGGACAGTGATTGAGGGACAGTTCCAGACGCAAGAAAAACTACTGAGCCAGAAATCTGGGACCAGACAGAAGGAACTGAGATGAAAACTTGCCCCAAACACCACGTCCTACCACACCCCTGACAGCCCCTCCCCACCTCTCACGCAGCGCCCCAACCCGAGGCTGTCACCTCACCTGGTAGAAGGCAGTGCTGTCCCAGAAGACCTGGGAAGCAGCCTGGGTCTTGGCACAAACACCAGGTGTGGGGCTCCGGGGTCTTGGACTAAAAACTGCTCCGCTTCTCCCTAAGTGTGTTGGAAACCAAGTCACTTCCCCTCTCTGGGCCTCGGCGTCCTCATCTACAAACAAAGATAAACAGACAGACTTCTCAGGGCTCTGAATAGACAGAAACTGTAACATTCTCAGTACTAGGTCACTCGTCACCAGGCTCTGCTGGGTGGCCCTGGAGCCTCCAGATCACATCCCAGAGCAGGGGCCAGGTGGGGCCAGCCCGGCAGACAGGTGGACTTCAGAGCCAGGCTCTCCAGATCCACAGCACACTGCCCAGTCGGCTGTGCAACCTCCAGCTTCCCGTGTCTGGTCTCCTTTTGTGTGGATGGTGGGGGTGTTGTGACAACTGATCATGGCAGCACAGGTCACTCATGTGACTCTGGGGCTCAGGACAGGCCATAGAGGTGGGTCCAGGGTGCCCCTCAAGATGCTGAAGGCCCCAGAGAAAGCCTCTGAGCACTTGGGTGGGGAGAAGTCCCTCAACAGGGAGCCTCTCAGCACTGTCAGCTCTGCCACCTTCCTGTGAACTCTGCCAATTACCCCCACACTGCTCAACTGCACAGAGGGGTGTGGACCGTTCTGTGGGGACACTGTGCCCTTTGGGCTCCTAGGGACAGTCTGGCTCACAGTATGTAGGGCTGGGGAGACCTGGGAGATCACCAGGACCTCCAGAGGGTCAGGTCAATCTGCCTGGGGACAGTGACTGTAAAGCTAGTTTCCAGGGCAACCCACTACATCCAGGTCACAGTGCCCATCAGCAAACCAGGGTCCCCAGAAACCTGCTGACCAGGTTACTCACAGCCCCAGGCTCCAGGAGGTCACACCCTTACCCACCTCCATCACTGGCTCCCTGGCAGGGGTGGGCAGCTCCAGCCTCCCCTGCTCCCCCCAGTAAAATGGAAACCACGGTCTTTCAGAGTAGACTTGGCTGGGGCAGGGGCTCGGTGCTTGCCTGGCCAGCACCCGGCCCTATGTCCCACCCCAGAGCCATAGGTGCATATGGGAAAACACACACACACACACACACACACACACACACACACACACACACACACACGAGACTCTGGGAACCACAGGAAGACACAAAGAACGAACTGCCTGGGACTGCTCCTTGAAGGCAGACAAGTCCTGACGAAGGGTTTGCTCGGATCACAGAGGAACGCAGGACATGAACAGAATCAGATCCATCCAGTGCCCCATAGAGCTCCTCTGCCCTGAGAAGATTTGCAAGGTGGCATCCTGCCCTGACCCTGCAATGGCCTGCTGTACAGACTGTATGGCATGCTGTGGCATACAAACACTCCCTGAACTCAGACCTATGGGTCCTGCCCCAAGCAATTTGCCAATACTGATGTGCCGAATCATCATGAAAATCGAGGAGGAGATATTAGTGATGTCCTCATTTTATTGATGAGAAAGCTGAAGCACAGAGAGGTTAAGAACCTTGTCTGAGGCCACACAGATGGTGTGAGTGAAAAAAAAGTGGGGACAAGAGAGCCACACAGGGTAGGCAAAAACCACAGGCTGCTCGTGGGATCCAGTGGGAAATTCATGGCCCCAACCTGCTGCCCACAGGACCTCTCTCAGTGGAGCAGCCAGATTTCCTAGCAAAAGGAAGAGCAAATAAGGCAGCTGGTCTTGCTCCAGGACACAGCCTGAGCTTCTGCCTTCCACAGAGCAGGAGGCACCCAAGGAAAGACAGGCCCCTTCAGGGAGAAGTCCAGCCTCTGAGGCCAACGCCACTGTGTGAGCTCGGAAGAGACCCTCCAGGGACTCAGACCTCAGGCCTCTCTGTGCCTGGGTC
>PVIR01006233.1:0-67305 GCA_004026965.1 Petromus typicus | reverse complement strand
TTTTTGGTGCGTTACCTAAGTGGAGTCTTGGGATGGGTGCTTTTCTGTGTCTGGCTTCTTGCCTCAGGGTAATCTTCATGGCTGGAGCATGTGCATTTTCCTTCCTGAGTGGCACACAGTTGTACCTGCGTACCCTCAGTCAGTGATCACTGTGGCACTTGTGCCATAGGTTCACCACCACTGCCCTTAAATTGCATTGTCTGTATCTTTTTTTTTTTTTTACAGTAGTTTAGAAGTGTCAACAGACTGGGTCTGAGAGTTCCCTGAGGCTGAAATGAGGAATTTAACCCATTCTTTTGTGGAATAAGTTTGCAGGTTGGATGCCACCTGTTGCAGAAAAAGAACTTTTGAGAAAGTTCAGGGAGAGGCCTAGGAAGGGTTTACTAGGCAGATTTTAGGACACACTCAAGGGAGTATGGGTGTGTGGAGAAGTGGCATAGTCTAAACGCCACTGAACAGAAGTCCATATGCTGATCTAGAATGCCATGAATTGTTGAGTATATGCAAAGAGAACCGGGCAATTTGCTATCTGTAGTGAGGCCAGCTAAATACTCACCTTGGACTTTCCCCTCGCCCAGCATTTTAATAATAATAATAATAATGAATCCCATCCAGAGCCCATCTGTTTATCTCACTCTGAATGGAGAACCAAAGCCAATGTATTACTTTGCTAGGACTTTCATGACAAAATACTGAAATAGCGCAGATGGCCACTTTCTTCTGGTGTCTTTGTCTTCACAAAATCTCTCTGCTCTCTTGTCCTGGTCTCCTTACAGGGATAGAGGTCATATTGGAATAAGATCCAGCCTATTTTAAATCTGTTTCCAAATAGAGTCACGTGCTGAGGACCTGGGAATTAAGACTCTCTTTTGGGGGAGGGGAAAGCACACAGTTGGGTCCATAACAGCAACTTAGATGTTTTCAGTATTTAGAGCTTCTCCTGAAGGCTTAAGATTTTTGACTAGAGATTGGAATGTTCTTCCCTTCACTTTCTTTAATATAATTAGAGCAGAGTTAATAGACCCAGGCTTTTTGAAATACAGTGAGAGCAAGGCAGCTTCTTAATGGTTTAGCAGGGTAATGTATTTGGGTAGCGGAATGGATTCCACCCTGGAAACACCAATTAAAACTTCTTCAGTGATTTAGAATTACATATGTTAAGTCCTAACTAATTAAAAAGTTTGTCATAAAAAACTGCTAACTACAGGAGTTCTTGTTATGGGGATAAAAATGTGTAGCACTTGAAATGCAAATAGTCCTGTTGTTTTACATCAAGTTAATTATGTAGCCATGAGCCCCAGTCCTGTTCAGCGGTATTTTACCGTAGTCCCCGGCAAGGTCCGTTCTGGAAAAACCTGGGTGCTGCGTCTGCTGAGGGAAACTGAGTTCTGTCATAACTACTGCACATCTTGAAAGAAGGAAACACTAATGAGAAGGACGAAATATACAGTGCTTAAGGTTGACCTTTGACTTTTACTTAGATTGGATCTGCAGGTTCACTAACAATATTTTCCTCCCATTGTGAAATCAGTTAAACAGTAACAGTAACACATCATTCCTGTGCTCCCCACCCTGTGCCACAGTGTGGTTCCTGGGCCTGAGGAATACTGGCATAGCTGGGGAGCTTGTGAGAAAATGCAGAATCTCAGGCCGCACCCCAGGTGTGTTGAACCAAAATCTACATTTTCACAAGGTCCCCAGAAAATCTGTGTACCTATTCAAGTACAAGAAGCATGGCTTTAGGTGGTGATAGTAGCAGGACTTTAATTGAACTTTTTACAAAAAAGTTCCCAGCTGTGGATTTTGTCCGGTTTCATTGCTGTTCCATTTGTGTTACATCTGATTGTTAAGTCAAAGGGCTTTCTCGGGCTCTGTCACTTAAAGGCTGATACCTTCTCTTCCTTTCCCTTTTCTCATCTGCAAATGAGGATAATGCTGGAAGAGTAGAGTAAAAGTATGTGGGTTCTTAGAATACTGCTGGGGAAAGTGTTATTACTGGCCACTGGGTTCAACGCTGGGGTTGGGGGGCTTGATGCCCACCAAATCAAGGGAAGCCATATATTTTGGTAAAAAAGAAGAAAGAAAAGGACTTACTTAGGTTAGCCCTAAGGAGATGAGGGGCCCATATACCTGAGATAACTCTCACCTTGTGCAGTAAGGATCTTTTAAGACAAGGAACATGGACAGTGTAGGGTCCATGCTTGCTTTGTCATTTCCGGCCATTTCTAACTCATTGAATCCTTCCCTGTGCAAAGGGAACTGGGCTTCTGCCTCCTGGAGCTGGTGTCTCCGCACTGTCACCTCATCTGGGCTAAGGAGAGGAGGGGCTGTTGGCTATGTGCTTGTCAGGAGGAAATTTGAACAAATCACTTATCTCTACAAGAAGAAAAAATAAAAATTTTAAAGGTCTGTTTTGTAATACCTGTTATAGTGTTAATCAGGATTATATAACCTTCTGTTGTTATAAGTCTTTATTAATTATTACCATGACTATCACTTGTCCAAACCAAGCAGCATTTACCTAAGCCTTTTGATGTCTAGGAAAATGCCTATTGACTATGTACTAATAGATGAAGCAATTACTTTATGGTGAGCAGTTCTTCCCATACATGCACATATCCTAGCAGTCCCCCAGGTAGTTCACCAAAACTTTGGAAGTCCTTCCTGAAGTAAGCAAAAACTGTAGAACTTAAAAATTAAAAGCTAAGTATAGAAAAAGTACTCACAAATCATCTATTTTTCCCCCTGCTTTTCTATCACAGAGGCACTCAAAATCTGCATTTCAGTTGTGGTTTTCTAGTTTGACAGAAGGCATTTTCTCCTGCTGGGAAAGCTCTAGTTATACTGAGATGACAAGGATACTTGTGATACTTGCAGCCTGAATCCTGTAACTTGGGCCCTGGTCCTGCTGGCCACAAACTAGTGTACTGACTCCAACAATTCATGTACATATATATGTATATGTGGGTGTATGTATACAGTGACATTCAGCTCAGCAAGTGTTGGTGTTCTGTGAGTGGATGGAGCATTCCGACACAGCTTCTGTGAGACTTCATTTCCATTTCAAATGGTTGCACTCTCAGACTCTAAAGAAGCTTAAGTTCACTAACAGCAAGGGTGTTGAAGGGATAATAAACTTAAATGGCCTTGCAGAACTAGTATAAACAAAAACAAATCCAGTGTGACAAATTTCTCTGTTATGTTACGATGAAAGTATACCATCACTGCTTTGCTCAATGTTGGATGTCAGATGTGCTGAAACATCTGTTACAAAGCTGTGCCCAGAATGTCATGTCTTCTTTGCAGGAAATGTTGTTAAAATATGTCTCCTTTTGGTTTAGGGTTGTTAACATGCAGCAGATGCATGAGGTGTGGACAGGGAGGAGCAAAGTATCCGAGAGCACCTCAGAGTTCTTCTAAGATTTAAATTTATTTCTCTATTTTTATTTAATTGGAGAAGATAATGGCAATCCTAAGAAATCTGTGCCAATTTGCTTGCATGGTAATTGTGTGTGTGTGCAAGTTAAGTGGCCTATGTCTTCACCATCATGGGACTTTTTGACATGGAAGTCTGTAAAATTTCATGTGAAATTGATTGAATCTAACTAGTTTTATAGAATGAATCAATATAAAGTAGCTGAATCTATCTCACCTACAGCAGTGGTTCATTTTCTTTGGAAGTCTTCAAACTTTTAGACCCAGTTGCTGATTTAAGAAAAACCGATATGTATAGTACAAGAGTGAAGGGAAGAGAATTTTTAAGTACCAAGTCAGAACCATTATAGCTCAGAAAATTGACATATTGGTTTCTGACATTTCAGTGAGATTTAGTTGCCAAATTTCTAGAAGGAGGAGTTATATAAAATCAATACTTTCTGCAGATGGGGAAGTTAGCTGAGTTGTATCATGCTTATTTTGTAAGCACAAAGGCCCAAATCCCCAGTACCACAATCAATCAATCAATCAATCAAATTAATACTTCCTTATTCTTTGTGTGAAGTTTGCTTTAGATCCCACCATATAAGCATATGTTTCAAGGCTCCCGTGTCATAGTGGGCTCAGTTCCTCATTGGACGAAAGAGATGACAGGGAATTCGTCTGTCTTTCTGGACATTCCATCTTCACGCAGGCCTTCCGGATTTCTTCGGCATGAATATTTCCCACCTTTCACTCGAGGAATATTTTGTCTCATTCCTTTTGCTTTGGTTCCATCGTGTACGTATGAATGTGTGGGGGTGTGTGTTGCTGCCGTGTTGTTGTGACCTTGGCAGGCCTTCTCTCATCATCCTTTCTTTTTTTGTTCACTCAGCAGCTCTTGTTGTCTTTATTGAGCACTTACTATGTATCCGGCACTGTCCTTGGTAACTGGAGTGTGGTTGAAAACAGGAGAAATTGTTGTTTATCCTTGTATTGCACGGCTAAGACTCAAATGAATGCTGAGGCTTAAGATACAGAGGTCCATCTCTAAAATTCTCTAATTTCATGTATCAAAGGCCTCATTGTATTACTTTAGTGCCCAATTTTAAAGGCAATTTTTTCTGGAGTTGGAACTTAGTGGTATGGCGCCTGCCTGGCCAGTGCAAAGTCCCAAGTTTGATTCCCAGTACCAAAAAAAAAAGAAGCAATTTTGCTTCCCTAAGCTACATGAAGAGACCTTTTGTCACTTTTTCTAAGCAACACACTTAGATTTTCTTTGTCTTTGGCACTATGGAATGAGCAAGCTATTGCAAGCTTAGGTCAGACAGTTACAAGAAACATTTACAAGGCCCAAGAGCTAAAAACAATTCAGAATTACTGCTGAATTCCTTGCTGTCCCACAAGTTTACTCACTGTTAACAGAGAATGTGCGCCCCTTGGATTCAGGACCAGCCAGCAGTGACAACTCTTGGGATAGCAGAGTTTAGTTGCTATTCCTCTCAGTGGATTATGGGCAGCTAATCTTGCTTCCACACTCCCCTTTCCTCCTCACTGAACCCACTTTCTGCCTGTTTCCTCCTAAGGGAATGCAGAGCATTTACCTGTAGCACAGAAATCAGGCTCGTAATCCTAGCGCTCAGGATGCTGGGCAGCAGGATCGTGAGGCCAGCCTGGGCAACGAAGCAGGTTCAAAGCTAGTTGGAGCTGAAATCTTGTCTCCAAAAAAGGGAAAAGAAATGTTTAACTAGATGTCAAAAGTGAATATATCTTTGAAGATAATGTTTGTGTTACTTATTAATATTACTTGTTGACAGAGATATTTGGGTTTGTTGCATTACTGAGTCTCATATTTATTTCCCCTGGCCTCCTCTGTGAACTCGAGGTGTAGTATGTCCATATCATAGGTTATTCTGTGATTAAATGAAGTCATAAGTGTAAACCACTTGGCACTACCCATATACACTGCCTGCAACTCCTCACCTCCTTTTTCTTCTTACATCATTGCTCAGGACGGTAGTGCAACCAAGGCACAAACATTAGCAAAGCTGTGAGGCATGTCTGAGACAGACAAACAGCAGAGCAATGAGAGGGGTTGGCCTTCTCTCCCCAGTCGGGTCTTCTGATACTGTCAAATTAAATTAGGCTTTTACACAAGAAACATAAAATTACTACACACCAGAGATTTAGCTCAGTGGTTCTGGTACTTGCATTGCAAGCACAAGGTCCTAAGTTCGATTTCCGGTACATACAAACAAATACTATTCATTATCCATTCCCCTTCACATTGAGCTCTAAGCTCTTTTCATTTTTGTTTTGAGACAAGATCTCACCAAGTTGCCCAGGTGGTTTTGAACTTACAGTTCTCCTGCCTCAGCCTCCCAGAGTGCTGGAATCACGTTTGTATTTATTACCAATCCTGGCTTGTTTGGCTGCCCAAGGTCAATGATGGAAAAAACAAAACAGTGCAAAATAAACTTTCATGTATTAAATATGTATTTGAGACCAACAAGTGCATTTGTATCCCTTACAGTCATGAGGAGCCAGGCCTTATGCATTGAGGTTCTACAAGGGTCACAGGGTTAAGTCAGCAGCAGTCTACCGGATATCAGGGTGAAGGATCCTTGTGGACTGATGTGGTATTTCTGTTTGGTTATTGCTCATGCACATTAAACAACATTCTGCATTCAGCAGTGGCCATACTGTGATGCAGCTTTGAAGCTGGAATATTATTGTTATAATTAGGTGTTTTTGAGACGTGGTCTTGCTGTATAGTTCAGACAGGCCCTGAATTCACTGTGTAGCCTAAGCTGTCCTTGAACTCACAGCCATCTTTTCAAGTGTTGGTTTACCCTGTTGCCAGCAACACATTTTTTAGATGTCTTTTATTATTACATTGTGGGGAAGTCTGTGTTTATGATATTAGAAAGCTACACTAGAACATTTCATTTGAACTTCTTGTTTCAAGAGCATGTAGTCAGGAAGAGAAGAGTTCCCCATTAGGAAGGAGTAGTGCTCAGCTCTTCTCTGTGGAGGTCTCCGGCCTGGTTCTCCCTCTGGCTTCAGCCAAGTGCTTGCCCAAGGGCCTCTGAACGGAAGTCACCAGGGTCACTTTGGGCCAGTCCCCTCTGACCATCAGACAGTGCAAGAGACTGAACTGCAGCCTCCTTTGTCACTGGGAAGAAACTCCACCCTGGATTATAGAAAAATGCCTGCTTTTATTCTTACCACTTAAATATTTATTTTTTCCATCCTTTTTAAATGAATGTCACCCCTTAGTGACAGTTTAGATGGGCTTGAGTTATAAAAGAGCATTTTTTTTTTTTAGCTGTCGATCCTGTGTTTCCATAGTGATGCTGCATTACCATAAGATGAAAGCAGGGCTGAGCGAGTCTGAAAGACTCTCTGGGAGCCCACGAGGTGAGTGTGGCCACGAAGCTGTGTGCCAGGTTCACTGGGATGCAAGCTCGCAGGCCCAGCAAGTTGCAGTTTTCTATTGTAAGAAAAGCTTTTCTAATGTTTTGTGTTGAGGATAAAAATAGATGAAGAAAGCTCATGCAATTGCCTCTGGGCCGGGAGGTGATATTTCCCCAATACCTGAAAACACACCTTGCTTTCTAAAGTCGCCCTTTGGCACTGTACACAGAGTATTTTTCCCTCTGCACCAGGAAATCAATAAGCTGTAAAAAAACTAAATTGCTGGTTTGATGATTTGATTTCTGTTACTTTCTTGCTCCCATTCATTAAATTATTGTCTTTATTCAAAGAGTACTGGAGACTTTAGACTGAGTATGTACTATTGTTTTTTAACAGTAAAACCAGATCATATGAATCTAAATTGTTTTATTTTCCAAAGTTTAATGTGACCTGGAAAAGGACAGGCCATAGAAAATCTGATATGCACACATACACATATATGGTGTGATTATTTCAAATAGTGATTGTGAGCCCCAAATACTGCCCCGGTGCAGTTGTTAAAAGAAGAGGATCCCCTCCGTATCTGTTGCCTTCCACTCCCTTTCTGCCAGCCTGTGTTGTTTGCCTTACATTGGTAGCTGGGGGCTCAGTCCATGGCTTGTGTATTGCCCTGCTTTCCAGGTGCTCTGTCCCTATCTGACCTCACTGAAGTACAGATTATGTGAAAGTGAGTTGGGGTTTTTTTGTGGTTTTTGTTGTTGTTGTTGTTGTTGTTTGTTTTTTTGAGATAGGCTCTCACTTTGTAGTTCAAGCTGGCCCTGAGCTCAGCCTCCAACTCACATCACAGCAACCCTCCTGCCTGTCCCTCCCAAGTGCTGGGATTACAGGTGTGAGCCACCATGCCCTGTGGTATATGGTATTGGTTGCTGCTGGGCATGAGTCTCCACACCCAGTATTGTATGTGGTTACCAGGAATTGAACCTGGGCCCTTGCGCTTGCAAGACAGGCTAAATCCCCAGCCCATGAAGGTGAGTTTTTAACTTGAAACTGAATTTTTGGCAGGAATTTAGTGAAGTCTTGCCATTCATGAAATCATTACTTTCATGAATTGTCATTTTCTTAAAATCTCCTTTCCAGGACAGCAGGGGTTTTTTTGTTTTGTTTTGTTTTGTTTTGTTTTTTTAGTTTTTACACCCAACTCATAATGGGGGCATCAAATTAAAAGCACATATTTAATAAAAAATGTCAAAGTAAATAGAAGGTTGGAAAGTTTGATTAAATTGCTCTCTTAAAAATAAGATAATAAAATGTATTTTCTAGTCCCATATTTTTATGACTAATCCAAGAAATATCTACTTGCATTAGAGCCAGAACTCAAGTATTGTTTTAATCCATAACCCAAATGTTTCCTCCAAGTCCCATTGAGTCTGTGATATCTTCTTGTAAACTGAAAGACTGTCACTATTGTACACAGCAAAGTAACCAGGCTTTGGGGTGTGGGGGTCCCCTTGACTCTGTCTCATTCTCTCAGTCTACTGTCTTGATTGCCTCAGGGTCACATTAACGCATATTTTTCTTTTTTCTGTCCTCTGTATTACATTTCAGTGTTTCTAGACCATAACCATCTTTCACCCTCTACCTCAAGTTGGACCTCTGCTATTTCTAATAATATTGTTGATAATATTAGTAAACTAATATTCTATAGATAGTAGTAGCTAATAATTCTAAGCACTTTACACAGTCAGTTAGCCCTCACACAAAGCCCTAGGAAACCCATTTTCTAACTGGGAAAACCAAGCTTTCAGTGGGGAGCTAGTGGTTTGCCCAAGTCATGTAGCTGGAAGATGACTCATGGGCCCGCAGACCAGGGTGTTCTGGCCCCGTCCTCAGAGGTACCTTCCTCCTGGATTGCAGTGCTGTAGCTCTGCTCCACCTTCTAACAAAGAAGGATGCAGCTGGAATGCAGTCTACTCTTATTTTGTTGAGAGGAAAGACTGCTAAACAGTAAATCTTTTACAGATGCTGTAGTGTCATAGTATGTACTTGCGCTTTATTATGGTTCCGTCATTCCCATCACTAGATAACTCACATTCACATTCTGTAATCATGTCTTGCTTCACAGAAGAGGAAACCAAGACCCAGAAAGGCTCAGTGACACACTGAAGGTCATAAAGCTTTTTCTTCCCCTAAATATATAAACAAAGATATATTTGATAATTTTTTAATCTTAGTATGAGTTTATTTTTCTCCTGTTAAGATAGGTTTGTGGGTGATCTTGAACCAATAAAAAAACCGGACTTATTACTCCATTTTACTCTCTTGTGGTTTCTCCGGAGCTGACCGAGATTTTTTAAAGATATGCATTTGAGATCTGGAGAAATAATTGGCCAAATGAAGCAGCATCTCCAGGACACGTTCCTGCTGCTCAGCCTGGCCTGCTTTCTGCTTTCTGGTCTCACAGATTCCTTCCGACCCATCCTCAATCCACTGAATGCTCACAGCCCAGCCTGCGTGTGAGCTGCCTGAGCTGCACGCCTGTTCTTGTATTGTGCACTGGTGTTCGGCATGTGGGGTGGAAACGACACAACAGGGGTGTTTCGGTGTGTCAGACTGGTGAGTCAGGACCTGTTTGCTCAGCGCTGGAATGTTGGAAAGCAAAGGCAAGTTTCTAACTCACCAAAAGCAGATCACGGACAGAGTAGAGAAACTAACACAGAGGTTCCTTATTTTAAAAACAAAATTTAAAAACTTCATGCAACTATACCAGATATTTTTCAAAATGGATTTTATTAGACCCCAGAATTGCTAAATGACCTATTGATTCAGTCATCACTGTTTTAGTCTGGCTGAGGCTTGGTGTTTAATGGCATCTGTTTCATGAACTGTTTGTGATATGGCTTACCATGTACACAGTGTTTCTGTAATATTTAGGTGATTTTCAAGATAGAAGCTTGATGCTAAATATGGATTGTAAAATACAGATTTTAATTTTAAACAGTAACATACCAGACCATCACATACATAAATCTGTATGCATACACACACAGACACACACACACACACACACACACACACACACACGTGTGTAGTTTTTCTGTATGAAATGTGTCAGCAGTTCTCAGACTTCGGTATATATCAGTATCCCTGGAGGGCTTGTTAAAAAGAGATGGTTATGTCCCACCCATATGTCTGCAGGAGGGTGGGTGTTTTCAACAAGTTTCCAGTTGATACTGATGCCGCTAGTTTGTGGAGCACAGTCTGAGAACCATTGTGGGGAAAAGAAGCCAAGAAAAAAGTCTAGAATGATAATTCACCATTGTGTTGATGGTAGTTATCTCATCTCTGGGCTGTGGGATTTCTGGGACTCTATTATGCTTTTATGCTTTTCTGCATTTATTTTTTTTCCCCCACTGACAGAGTATTACCATTATCCATCAGAAGAAACGGCATTTAACAATTCTTGAGGCTCTAGTATTTATACTCTTATGAACACATAGTTTTTGTTGTCTTCTGTTGTCTAGTATTATCTTACTGCCATTATAAAAACTGCTTCAACAATGCAGTATGCTGTGTCCCTAGCTCTTATTGTGTCATCCCAAGATGTGGGCTTTTAGATTGAGTTCTTACTTCAGTGCATGGTGCGAGGCACGTGGCAAGGGTTCAACATATACTTTTAGCTCCACTAGTTAGAATCAATTCGTTTGTTCAACATCACCCCTCCTCAGAAGCCATGGAGGCCTCATTCCTACAGGGAGACTATGTTTCCTCTTCTCTTGGAAGAAGAAACTTTCCACAGAACCTGAAAGAAAAGTAAAGAATCTGTCTAAAGTAGCAAAGTAAGTCAAGACCAACTCTTGTCATAATCCAGTTCTTTTGCCTGGAGAATAACTGATCAACCCAGAAACAACTAGTCAGCCAACAGCAGGGTCCCACACTAGAGGGGTCCTAACAAGGGTCCCCATTGTTATGTTTTGGCCCTTGCTGTTGTAGGTTCATATGTGTGTAAGACCACACCTTATAAGCATAGCTTTAACAGTGCTGTGTTCTTCTGTGAGAGCATATTGCACATGAAGTATGCGTTGTGGGTCTCTGTCAGTTGAAAACAACTCTGGGTGTGGACCAGCCCAGCAAACACATTTTAGGCAAGTGACTTAGGCCAGTCCCCTGGATTAAGTCCTGCTTTGTAAGTGGAAATACCTGCCTTGTAAATATCACAAAGATCAAGTGAACTACTGCTTGAGAAAGCTGGCTGGAAGCATGTGCAGACCCTCTGCACACCAGGGCCATGAGATCCCGCTCCCTTTCTCTTGCTAGCTTCATAGTCTATTGTGGAAATGTTGCCAGCGCCCCATCTTTCTTCCCAGCGAAGGCCACAGCGGAGCTTGGCAGGTCCAGGTTCTTGTCCACCTCTGTCCCATCCAGCCAACTTGGCTGGGAACTTAGCTTTTGTATGAATTCCAATATTAGGCAACATGAGGAAAAGCAAGATAACTTCTGATCGGTGTTTTCCCTGATAACACTGGCCATTCCTTTCCTACTATGCTGTCTCCAGGAAATTAAAGTAGTTACTGTCTCTGTGGAAATCCATGATGCTAATATATTACAAAATGACCTCACCTGAGAAATTTGTTTGTCGCTTCATTGTGAAGCTAAGGAATTAGCCAGTGGTAAGCTCGCCCTCCCAGATTCTTACAGTATTTCACAATTTTAGCTAAGGTGACATCTATTTCCAGAATAAATACTATTTTATGCTTTGGTATATGTTAATGAAAGTTTTAGGAAAGAGTGAGTGTGCTCATAGCCAAATTTGGGGCCACTGATAATTCTTTTTCTTTTTTCTCTTGCATACTACATAGGGTTGAACCTAGGGCATTTGCATTGGGTAGAATCCCAATATTTTACTTTTTAAAATTTTGAGACAAGGTCTTGCTAAGTCCTTAAGTGGCCCAGGCTGGGTTTAAATTTGCAATCCTCTTGCCTCAGCCTCCTAGAGTGCTGTGATGACAGGTCTGTGCCTCCAAAAATTTATTTTATCTTTCAAAGAGCAAATAGCTTATATCTATCCTATATAGTATCTCCTGACCCATGCAGGTAGATTGTAACCCCATTTTAAATTTCTTTCTTTTGAGTCCATGTAACATGGCCCTGCTTGTGAGCTGCTTGTCCTCTGAGTGCCCAGCTGGGTCTGCGGTGGGGGATTCATCAGGAAAGTCGCCTCATGTGATGCTTTGCTCCTGCTAGAGACGGAGTCGGAAGGTAACATCAGGCACCTAGAATTTGGTGTTTGGCCTACAACATACTTTTTCTGATCTTTATAACCCAAATAATGATTAAGTAAATTAACTGTGAGATTCCTATGCTTTATCCTTAAGTAGCTGCTCTGTTTGTTAAAGAAACTCTTTTGAGTTACTGTTGTGACATTGAGCTCATGGTGGAAAGGTTCCCAGGGTCCAGCTGTTTATATTCTTGTGTTTAGCTTTTATGATATTATAGTGTCCTGAGCCTTACTTTGAATTTCTCTGCAAACCTTTCCTTGGTCCACCAGTCTTTCTGAGTTCACCTTTGAGTGATTAGTGTGACCCTAATCAGTCCGAAGTGTAGGACTTGATGTGGACTAGTCTGTGTTTTTGCAGACATCCTTGGAAACCTGACTGTGTTTGGGTGGATATCTTAGGAAGACCTTCAACACATGCGGCCTTCCTCTACACAGGAGAACATAGTGTCACACTATATGGTGCTCTCGAGTTAAGATGCCGTGGACAGCGTGCTGCAGAGTGACAAAGAGAGGGTATTTCTAGTGAAGTCCTTTACTGTGCTGTGCTCCATTTGTGGCATGCTTAATTCCACAGAATAAAATGCACCTTGCATTGATCCTGAGCACCACTGTGGGAAGCAAAGGGGTATTAATTGTAGCTCCTGTGGCCTTTGGTGGTAGCACCTCATGTAGCCAGCATCCCAGTGTTCCCAGGCTCCTCAGCTCTTGGACTCCCTGTTGCCTGATTCTTTCTGATGATCTACTCTGTGTGGAAAGATTGCTGTAAACTTCCTGTGATTCAGCTTTGGAGTATTATGAACACTTTGGAAAATAAGAAACTCCAAGAATATACTTGAACAGTACACCTGAGCTGTGGCAAAATGTCTGCGTATGTGAGTGGGCTCATTGTGGTTCGTGACACCGTTCTGTGCAGGTTCTGATGAGGATGGGATTACTCCGCCCGGATGTCCTCTTCCAGACTGGTTGCTCCCCTGCGCTTACACCAGTTTGGGCAGCACATACATGACTTCTGCAGGAGGTCTTTGGCTTTCCTCTACAAGTCAAGCGTCCCTTGTCAGAAATGCCCGGGGCTAAAAGTGTTTCAGATTTTTTTCCAAACATTGGGATATTTACCCATGCATAAAGGATGCTTTGGGCAGGGGACCTAAGTCTATACATGAAACCCATTTGTGTTACATGTATAAATACACTTTATATGCACAACCTTTTTAACAATACAAAACAAAGTTTCAGAGGTGGAATTTTCTATGTGTAACATCATGTGAGTACTCAGAAAATTTCAGATTATGGAGCATTTTGGATTTCTGGGTTAATGATGCTCTATCTGTATCATGTTTCTGGTCAGCCTGCAGTGTTGCGTATTACACGTGAGAGAAGGATTCTAAACAGACTTTCTCTTGCTGGAGTCTATCTGTCACGAATCAGCTGGCTGAGGATTGTAAGCAATCCGAAAGTTGTTGCATCTACCAGCACAGGCTTAGCGGCCTTTTGGGCTGGTGCCACGGGGGCCCGTGCTGAGTGAGGACTCTGCCTGGCCTGTAGGTCAGAGTCTTCTTGCCTAGGCCAGCCTCTCCATTCTTCCTGCCCCGTTTCCTCCTGGAGCAGTCGTGTTCTCTTACTCCATCTTACTACTCAGCAACTCTGAAGTAGACAATTAACTATATTGTGATTAGAACTTTTATTACAGTAAAGTATATATCATAAAATTTGCCACTCTAATTGTACAACTCCACGGTATTAAGTACATTTACAGTGCATGCAAACTACTATCCATTTTTAGGAATTTTTTTGTCATCTCAAACAGGAACTCATCACCCGTTAAATAATAATATCTTTTTGTTCCTTTCACCCACAGCCTTTGATGGCTTCTGTTCTACTTTCTGTAAGCTTGGCTATTCTAGGTATCTCACATATGGGGATTGACACAGTATTTGTCTTTTATTCTACAGTCTCATGTTTTACCAAGAGGTAAGTATTTTCTCTTTTGAGTTCCTAGAAACTTGGACATGATGACCCCCTTCCATTCCATATTTGACTCTGATATGTTCAGACTGGGGTGAATGGTCTGCACAAGGATGTCACCAGCGCAGTGTCCTCTTTGGTGCTGTCACACAGCCCCTTCTCTTTAGGAGTCAGGCAGGGGCAGGATAGGAATCACTGACATCTTTAGGAAATGTAGCCATTGTGCTACTGAATAGGTTTTTCTATGGATATGCATCTCTCTTCTTCATCAGTAACTAATTCCAGATCTAACATTGTGGTGTCTCCTTACGCATGAACAAACTCCTGGAACAGATAGCCCTGGAAGCCCCGGCACCATTCTGGTGGTGACCCCTTCTCTCCCAGTGAGTCTTGCTAGTCAAACATGTTCCTTGACTAAGTGTGTGAAAGAACTTTATTTAAATGCACAGCACGTGTGTATACAACCACCCACTGGTGATTGCTGCTGCCCTGGGATGTTATCTCTGACGCAGTTGTCCGGGAAATCTGTTTTCTCTTGTGAAATATCCAGTAGACCAGCCTTTTCAAAGTGGTGGTAGAGAAACCTGTGTATTTATTTCCCACTGGCTGGTCAACCAGATCTTTCTACACAAGACAGAAAAAGCTTATCCAGGTTCACAGCCAGATGCGTCACATTTACTCCAACCTCTTGTGTGTTGGACCACCTGCTTGTTGGCTTCACACACCTGTTTTAATTGGTGTCTCAAAGTTAGCATGTTTAAAACAACACTCCCCCAAGCCAGCTCTTCTGACACTTTCCCCATTGTAGTAAATCGTAAGCCTCTTCTTCATCTTGCTGAAGTAAAACACTGATTTTTCTCTTTGAGGCCTCTTTGACCTGCCCGTTCACATCAAATCCCTTAGGTCGGACTGCAGAATATGCTTGAAGCATTTGTGGGGTTTTTTTTCCTCCTTTTGGAAAATATGTTTGAGGATGGAGTGAATTTAATTTGAATCAGATATGGAACATGTATGTAAATTTTCTTAGATGTGTGTTCATGTCTCTCCTGTCTTAAATACTGTATTAGATGGCATGTGATGCAGAGGCTGTCACGTAACCTGGTTTTGTAGGAATCTGTTGCTGTCTTCTCTGAAGCAGAGACGCTTACATTTCACATCCAGCTAATAATCAGCCATGAGCAGGGAAGACTGTGCATAGGATGTAATAATAGTGGTTTTAATTATTTTATTTTCTTTGGTAATACCTGGGTTGAGCACAGGGCCGCACATACACTAGGCAGGCACCCTACCCCTGAGCTGCATTCCCAGTCCTTGAAATATAATAGTAGTTGTGCTAAGTATATTTCTGTTTACAGAGGGGAACTGCTATTTAGCAGCCTTCTTTTAAGTTTTTTTTTCCACTTCTCAGCCCACAGTGCTGTCCTTCCTATCTTTGTCCTTGTTTTATAATATTTATAAGGAAGAGTTGAGCAAGAAAAAATATTAAGCCCAGGATTTGTACGAGCTTTAATAGAAGCTCTCTCAGTAGAAATTCATTGTTTCTAGATATTTCACTTTACCTGGCAAGTGCTGTTACTTGAGTAAATAAAAAAATCTGCAGCATACTTGATTAATCCAAGGAGAAACTTGAGATTTCAAATCAGACAAAGGGGACTTGAACAACACTTAACACTTAATCTAATACACTGAACTTTTAGTTAACAGCGTAGAGAGTAACATACAAACCTACAGTGACCTAACTTGATTCCAGTCCAAGACTAGAGTTTTTCATAAAGTCCCTGAACTAGTGAACAGCTCTAATTAGTGTTGAATTTATTAGGAGTAAAACATTTCAAATTAAAAACAGGTCCTGTGGGGCCTGTGTGGTATATGACTTTGCCAACTGTGTTTAAAAAAATCATTATCTCAAACTGGCCATAATGATATATGCCTATAATCCCAGCATTTGGTGGCTGAGGCAGGAAGATCACTGTGAGTTCGAAGCCAGCCTGGACTACACAAAAGAATTAAAAGATTCATATCACAGCAACATATGTGCACCCCTGTTTATAGCAGCTCAGTTTGTGATTGCTAAATCTTGGAAACAACCAAAATGTCCATCAGCTGGAGACTGGATAAATAAGTTGTGGTTCTTTTACAGAATGGAGTATTATTCTGCCATAAAAAATGATAAGATTGAATCATTTATACTCAAATGGACATATCTTCAGGACATTCTTGTAAGTGAAATAAATAGGTTACAGATAAGTAAATATCATATCTTTTCTCTGGTATGAGAAAATTAAAGTGTAAATGAGTTCTAAAATGTATATTATATGTTGTGAAATAGAAAATATTCAAAGGGAAATGGAGTGAGGGATAAATAATGAGATTATAATAAAAAAGAAAGGAAACAAACTTATGTATGTAGGGGGTGAGGGCGGTAAGGTGGGTAGGAGAATGGGAAAAAATGAGAATTGAGTTGTGTCATACACTGGTCAAATTCTCATTGTTGAGTGCAATCATGATGTGTATATGTAATGCACCAATAAAGATTTCAATTTTTAAAAAGAAGAAAAGAAAAAAATGTTATTTCAAGTGTGTAATTATCATCTCTGCCCATAACATGTTACAGTTTTAATGCAGTTATTCAGTGATTCTGAGGTTCTTTAAAACAAGTTTCAAATAATTTTTTTTTTTTTAATTCTCAAATTATATCTTCAAGTAAAAGATTTTTGAGCACTTCTATGTATTGGCTATTGAAGTAGACGCTGTCAAACGGGCCAGAGCCATGGCCTGATAAGAAAGAGCTTGTTATACAAATACTGGTTATTTCTATCCTGGGGCTTCTCGGCTGATGAATCTTAGGAGAAGATGTGTGAGAGTTGAGTCCTCTGTGACACCTCGGGTGAGAAAGGAAGACTCACGATGTACCCCTACCTTGGGCGCCAGTCAGAAGATGAAGACTGAGAGGTTGGGAGAAGGTTAAGGAGCTCTTATGTGGTTCTTGGAGTAGAACAGCGTGCAGGGTCCTGCTCTGCTACCTTCATGCTGGCCCTTGACATTTAAGTGGTTCCTCTGGAAATGTTCATGTAGCTGGTTCATTTTTTCCAAATGTTCATTTGGAAATGTCATTGGAAGGCGGGTTCCCTGGTTTTCTTATGGTTCCCTTTGCATACATGAGTAAACCTAGACAACCAGCCACCAAAGCAACCCAGGCCTTCCTGGCTGGCAACCTCAGGTGTTTGTGGAATTTCCTGTTTTAATTATGAATTCCAGGGCATTCTTGACCTTGCTGTCATGGCTGAATCTCTCCTTATTGAGGTCTTCTGGATCATCTACTTTGTTTTTTAAAAAATCTATTTCTTAAAGACTTGGAGAGAATTAGTGCTAGATTTTTTAAATTATGAGATATATGTATGTAAACATGTGTGAAATGCATACAGTTAAAGAATAATAATGGAAATCAATATCTGTGTACTCTCATTCAGCTGCAGAAACAGAATTGTGTTTTAGGAGTGGAATAGACCCAAAGCTGCCCTCCTGGGAACTTCACTTTCCTGACTTGTGTTCATTGTTCCTTTGTGTTTTTGTTGAAATCATTTTACATTTAGCCATGTGTCCTCAAGCAATCTATTTTCATCTTGATCTTTTTATGAGCCTTATGTGAATGCAAACATATAGGGTATATACTATTCAGGGATTCGCTTCCTTCTTTCAACATGAAGTTTTCAAGATTCGTTCACCTTTGATGCATGGAGCTGTAGTGTCTGTTCTTGCCCTGCAGACTGTGTCACAGTTATCTTTCCATTCTCTGGGTTTTGGTTTTTCACTGGTTTATGGAAAGCAATATAAAATTTAAAATCTGCAAGTCAGGCTGCCATTTAAAGCTTCAAGGGAGTTGGTTCCGGTTGGGCCAGAGCCTCTGAGGTGGAGTTGAGGATTCCCACATGGTTTGCTTTCACTACTGGAAACACTAGATATCCTCTTCTGTAGACCTTCTATAAAACTGAATATTTTGGATTTCTCTGGCAAGTAATAGTTCTTGACCTGAGTCTCGTAGGTGTACAAGTAAAGCCTGTTTCTGCACAGTTGTAGAGAGGAGTCCTTTTTTGTAATGGTTCAATGTGAGCTTCTAAAAATGTAATAATTATTTTATTTAGCTATGTAGATGGAGGGTAGCTAGGAACCCCGAAGGGTTTAGCTGGAAGCTGACTGCTCTTTGGGGTGCAGGAAGACACTCAGAGTTTCTGTTCTTCCTGTGCTGGCTTTTCCCAGGGCATCCTCCTCCCTTCCTCTCCCCACCTTGTTTCTCAGCAGTTATTGGCAGATGTTCTGTTCCATTGTGTCCTTTCTGAGGCAGCCAGGGAAGGGACACACCCTTTGTTTTAAAGTATGGAAATGGTCACAGTGCTAATAAAAGCTCAGCTGTTTGCATTTATTTCAGTTTGAGAAAAGTCTTCTGGAAAGATTGCACGAAGGGGTTATGGCATCATTGTTTGAGTCCTCTGACATTTTTAGAAGTAAGTCTCTGAGTACGTTTTTCCTTCTTCATAGAGACCAAGAGTATATTCTCCTGTATTAGCTGGTAATCATGACTTGATGTTTATTTAGCGTTCCTTGAAATGTGTTCCCTTCAACTGGATGTGTTAATGTTACCATGTAGGGGGAAATGAGTCCAGAATATAGCAAAATGGAATCAGTTTGTTTGAGCCTCTGATGACTGTCATGCTTTGTGAGTGTTTCTGTGAGGAGCAGGTAGAGACAGGAGTTCAAAGACATCTTTGACAATGGGAGCCCCTTGCCTCCCCACCACACTTAGCATATCTTGTTGCAATAATCTTCCCCTCAACAGTCTTTGGGAAAATCATCATTTATATATTTTTCCACTGTTTACATCCATTCCATTTGTCTAGCCTTTAGAAATACAGGAGAATTTTCCTAATACCTCAAGACATGTCCATTTATCTTGAAAAAGAATGTGACCTTTAAGAACAGATTTATTTATAGTTCACTTTTCACTTAGAATATAATATTTATGCCTATATTCTACTTGTATCTTTGGAAAGTAAGAGGAAGAAATAGTTCTATAAATTAATGAAAAGAATGAAGGCTTTACGTTTTAAAAGCTATTCATTGTCCTTGGAATTATACCCTACAAAAGTAGAAGAATAAGAAAAAGGTCCAGACCAAAACTGCTGTGAATGCCTCCAGAGAAATTTTGTATATAAAACACAGATGAGAATGATTGTTCATCCTGATGATTGTAGAGAGAAACTATTCTTTCCTCCCTCCCTTCCTTGCTTCTTAGTAAGTTGGGACAAATAAAGGTAAGTGGGCCAAGATTGCTTACTTATCGTTAGTAGTTTTTAAAGATAAAGCATTTGACAGGCTTGAGGCCTGCTGTTGAATGTATTAGATTACATCTTGTTGGAGTATATTTGCTTTTTTGATCAGACTCGTACATTCTCTTGACCTTAGACCTGTAACAGAGTCTGAAACTGAAGTGACAAGTGCATATAACTATCGGTTTCTGGTTGAAATATTAAAAGATAAGACAGAAACTCAATCTTGAGCAATGGAAAAGCATCTAGAATCTTTATCTGAATTAATTCCTATTCCAAGATATTCTTCTTCCCACTTCTACTGCTGCTCATGATTTCCTACCCAAATTTAGTATTAATTTTCCCAGTAACTGATGCTTGCTCCATAAAACACCAGCTCTTTAACCATCTTGCCATGTCCTCCCAGTGGTGATGAGCGAAGCATGGAGGCTGCAGGAACGGGGATTGCTCTCAGCATCTGTCTGTCTCTATCCCACTGTTGGGCCATCAGGAGGCCCGTCGGGCTGCTGCCCTCCCTCACGGCGCTGATCCTGGCTGTCCTCTGTGCCTTGTGTGCTGGAAAGCAGATAACAAGGCAGCCAAATCTGGCTGGGCAGAGCAGCCGCTCAGAGCATTATGAGTGGAGACAGGGCTGGCCCTGCAGGCTGCAAACATCTATTTCTGGTGCTCAGGGCCTCTTACCGCTGGGAATGGACAGATTGAGATCCTTGGGAAAAGAAGTGGTTACCATTCCCGGTACTCTGTAAAACCTTCCTGAGCCCTTTGGAAATTTGTAATTTGCAAGTGTTTTTCCCTAAATTGAAAGAGAATCATTAGTATAACTTTTGAAATTTCTTAGCAGTCTTATTTCAGCAGTATTTAATATACTGTACTCTGCAGTACTGGCCATTACTGAAAACTGTCCTTGAAGATTTTTTTATGCTGTTATAGGACACTCTGGGTATATGTTTGATATTTTCACTGATGAGTCTTATTTATTTAACAGTTTTTATGTTTACAGAATGATTACATTTCTCGTGGGGAGTTGGTATACACACATAGCACAGCTGAATGATAAGACATTTTGTTAAACAAAACAAAACACCTCAGCAGCACTACTTCAATGTTAGACTGATGCTCAAATAAATCCAAGAACTGAGAAGGGGAAACATCATTGGTTGTTTCCAATATAAGCCGAGGACTTCATTCATTTAGCAGATACTTATTAGATAACTAGTACTGGATAATGTTTTAGGCATTGTTCATAGAGCTTGTAACAGCTGGACCTTGGGGAGATATGAAGTTATGTAAGCGACTAAGTAAATGAGATAGTTTGCAATGCTCAAAGGCACTGTGAGAACCTGAAGCAAAATACCATGATAACAAGTGACAGAGGAGCGAGTAAAGGAAGAGATGTGCCCTGGGGAAGGAGCTTCATGCGCAAATGCCCTGGGGTGCATATACTTTGTTCTCTAAGTGATGCCTCCTCCCTGTAGGAAGGTGGCCCAGAGGACTTGGGGTCCACTGTGTCCGTCTGTCCATCTATCTGGCACAGGCCCAGAGTGGGGACTGGCTTTGCCTCTTGATAATCTGCTACTCTAAGAGCTATTGCATAAGCCCAGGAACATACCAGTGAACACATCCTTATTGAATAGGCATTCAAATTGGTGGTTAACCAAAGTAAAGCAATCTCTTTTCTGCAGGGGTGAAATAAACATCCCTAATTATAAAAACAGGCTGTCCTTCAGTATGACGTGTCACAAATGGCCATGTAATACAGTCTTTTGGGGTGCTGTTTGGAGATGATTTTAATGCATATGTTCGTTTATTCAGTAAACATCATTCTCCCCGGCATAGAAAGAGCTGAGCCCAACCCAACCCAGAGAACCTAGGGCGTGTGTCACCCGGCCTTTGCCCATGGGGCATGTCCAGCCACAGGGAGGATGGGTGCCTCTAACCAGGCCAGGTGCTGGCTCTTGTGGCCCTGGTGCACCTTGCTATAAAGTGTAGGAGAAAGAAGATCAGTCATGATAGCACTGGGTACGACAGGCACCCCTGGGAAACAGAAAGCAGTTTTGAGTTCCTGGGAGATGGAAAGGAGCTGGAAAAAGGAGCCCTGTTGGCTGTATATTGCAGACATCTGTGCCAGGTGGCTTATTTCAGGTGTAATAGAAAGTTATTGCAGGACCTTCAGGCAGAGATAAGATAGGACATTTATTTCAAGTAGATTGTTCTGGTTGTAGGGCTAGCTACAGAGTTAAGGGACTAAACCCACAAGATTCTGAACAAGGTCTTATACCTAGTTTTCACATTTACTTAGCTTTGCGGACAGTTTATGCATCTGAGAGATAGGATGATCTGCACCTCACGTTCCAGTGAGGATTGATGATGTCAAATACCATATGTAATGTACAGAACCTTCTCGATCACACTAGTTTTCTCTTCCACTTCACCTCCTGTCATAGATGTAAAATGTCTGTGAAGAGTGCTGTGCATCAGAGACACAACTCAGTCTCTGGTGGCCTCAGTGGAGGGGTGGAACTTTTCAGGGGGTCATGGTGGTATTGGGATTGAACTAGCTGGTGCTTTACCACAGAACTAAATCCAAAGAAGCCATTTTTGTGTGTGTGTGTTTGAGACAGGGTCTCGCTTTGTAGTTCAGGCTGGCTCTGAGCTCAGCCTCGAACTCAACAATCCTCCTGCCTCTGCCTCCCAAGTGCTGGGATTATAGGCGTGAGCCACCACGCCCAGCACTGTGGTATGTGGTACTGATTGCTGCTGGGCATGAGTGACCATGCCCAGCGTTGTTGTACGTGGTTACCAGGATCAAACCTGGGACCTTGTGCTTGCAGAGGCAGGGGCTGGAACTGCTGAGCCCAAGAAGCCCTTTTTATTTTGAAACAAAGTTTGTTAAATTACTGACCCTGACCTTAAGCTCATATTGCTCCTTCCTCTCAGCTAAGTGACTAGGATTCCAGGTTCTTGCTCCTGTGCTTTTGGAATATGAGAAGGAAGTTGCTGATACATCCTGCTGTTACCTGCTTACAGATAATGCTGAGGGTTCTATCAGAAGGGAAAGCGACTGGTGTTAATGTCCCTTGTTCATAGCCCAGGCTCGTTTAGACTAAAAAATTTCCTTTCCCTGTCAACTTACTCAGATTTCCTGTTGTGAATGTCTGTCTCACACAGATAATGGGGTTTCCTACCTAGCTTTCAAGGGACCGTGTCATTCTGAAGAAATCCTACATCATGGCTCTCACTGAATTTGTGTTGCGAGTTTGCCTAATGGGTAAAAGATGTTTGCTTGCTTTTAACCACATAAGTAGTATAGGCAAATAAAATACTCGGAAATAGTATGGAGGAAATAAAAAGAATTTGGACATAGCAGCTGGCCGGACGGCATCTGTAGCACAAGGGGAAGGAAAACTTGAAACCTTTTAGCAATCTCAAACTGTGATGAACTGGTCTCAGACTTGCCTCCTAGGGATTCTGCTTGAGGAAGTCAGCAGGCACCAGAGGGGGATCATACCCATGGTGAGGGTTCGTTCATTTGAGGGCAGGCCCCTGCAGTTAACCAGCCAGTTTTCTTCCAGCAGTGAGGTTGGATACAATTTAAAATGGATCTATGTCTTCTTCCTTAACTGCCTTTCGGGACATCTTGATTTGGAGCCAGACTCATTTTCTACCTAATTTTCTGTCCACGGTGCACTTTTTTGTCTTTGCGTTCCCACCTAGAGAATAATAACTTTGGCATACATGCTGATGTGGCTCTTTGTCACAGATGTGTCATCTTCAGGCTCATCCGTAGCTCCCAGGTCTGCAGTGCATGTGGTGCACCTCCTGACACTGCGTGGTGGACGTGATTTCTTGCCTCGGTGACTGGGTTCAGTATGACTGAACTGGGAGGTTCTGCAGTCGCACGGGTCCCCTGCCAGTACGCGGACTGCTGAGTCAGGGTTTCCCGTGGTTCCAGGGCCTCCCAGTGGCAGGTCCTGTGGGCTGTCAAAGTCCACGAGCATCTGCCTGAGCAACAGCAGGGGTTTCTGTAACAGGTGGAGAGAAAGAGGGGCCAGGTGAATAAACAGCTGAAGGGGGAGGTCCTGTATCACGTGTGCTACTCGGCACCCTTTACATGTTTATATGTGTCAACTCACTTAACTCTACAGGTCACACTCAGTGACTGCTGGGTACGAGGACCAAACCTTGGGCACTTAAACAGGCCCACACTCAGAGAATTACAGAGCGGTGAGGTGAGGATGGAAATGGCAGCCTGGCTTCTGCATCCTGCTTGTGACTATTGTGCCAAACTAGTTGTCACAGAAAAACAAACAACTGTCTCAACTCTCGCCAAAGGTGTAATCCAGCCAGTGACCAGGCTTTGGAAAGGCTGTTGATGTCCGGTTCTGACTCTAGAGAAGTCAGATATTGTGTTGTTGCTATGTCATAGGCAAAGTGGTATCAAGGTATAAGATCCCACTTAAGTGGAAAACTCATCTAGCAAATAAAAGTGAAACCAGAGAGTTAAAATATGTGATCCCTCCGAATGGCATACTAACAAGACAAGCGACGCAGACTGACCGTAGCATTTCTGGCCCAAACACTTCAGGGACACTTCAGGTGTCACTGTGGGCCTGTTTGATGCTGAGGGTAGAGAACACTTCACAGAGCTGCTTCGACTTTGGCATCAAGGGGTGCTCCATGCTGCAACCGAGCAAGCGTCACTGGGAGATACTCTGAAGATGCGCCAAGAAAATTGCACAAGAGGCATGTTTTCTCTGCCTAATTTTGTTTTGCTTAACCTGGTATGAGTTCTCACCAGGCTCCCTTGGCGGGGAACTGCAGCCATGGTGATGAGGAGCAGGAGCCCGGGAAAGGGCCAAGGCGCCTCCGGTATGGCCGTGCCCGAGTCGTACCTGCGGTGGCAGTGGTGTTAGCCAGGGATGACTCCAGGTTGTTCCGTGGGATACTGTCTGGAAAATAGGCAGAGAAGCTGTAATTGACAGACAGTGATTACATCGTATAATTGGCAAAAGGTCCTATTTGCTTTGTGTACACAGAGCTCACATGTAGACCTCTTGAACCTCATTATGTTAAATTAATGGTCATATTCACATGTGTTCATCTGCAGTTGTGCATTTTATTGTATCTTTTTTTGAAAATGGGATTAAACCCCAGGTGTTCATACTCAGCTTATCCCCAACTTTTTTTTTTTTTTTGTATTTTTAAATTTTGAGGTAAGGTCTCACTAAATTGCTAAGTTCCCCAGGATGGCTTCAAAGTTGTAATCTTCCTTTGAGAGATTTTTTTTTTTTAGGGGAAAACAAGGCACTATAAATAATGTAGTTTAAAAGCAACTAAAAAAAAGTCATTTAACTTATTTTAGCATTATTTAGCATTTAACAGTTGAGGTATGTTTGCTAACCTGGACATTTTATAAAGTAGAAAATGACCTCAAACTCAGTGGTGCCAGGGAAATCTGTAGTGCACTGTCTCCTTCTCTTTACTTCTATTCCATCAGGGGACACTACTTTAATAGAGCTGTGTGTTTTGGAGGGTGCTGTGATGTGTCTGCTCAGCAAGCGAGCTCCCAGAACTTCAGGCGGAATTGGGACCATGACCATATTTGGTCTCCCACCACTCCTCAGACTGTACCCTGTGCAGATGTCACTGAAGTTCAAATCCCCCTTTTCGCCCTTTTCTGAATCATTGTGTGCTTCTTTCTCTGAGTCCATATGGATCTTCTCAGTTCTGGGGGACTGTCCGAGTCGGTCCCCGCTCCCCAGAATGACACTGAGTCCTCCACCCGCCCAGCCCCGTCTGCACACGCTCTCCCTCTTCCCATCCATCCGAGGCTTCCTTCCTCTTGCACGTCGCCACACAGGCTCCAGTTCCGTGTCGCTCGAGTGCTGTAACAAGCAGTGTCTGAGGACACACGCTCGCTGCAGACTTGCTTTAAAAACATGAAAGTTAGATCACTGAGCAGCAAAGGACTGAATGACCAGGTGCCCTGGGTGTAAAGTACTGTTGCACCATGACTCTCAAGGGGTGTGTTTGGAGAATCCGTGGGATGTTCCAGAAATCCATCTGGATCAGCTGCCTCCAGCTCCCTGCATCTGTCGCGCTTGGCGTCCTCAATTCAGTCTTTTGGTGAAAGGACCCAGGCTCAGTTTATGCTGGAGTTGGGGAAAAGATGGCAGGAAGTCTGCCAGTCTGAAGTGGAGAAGAGATCTGAAAAGAAGAAACTGCAGTGATTGTGTTTTCAACAGGTTCCCCGGTGTGTACTCATCCTTGGCACCAGGGTCTGCGCAGGGCTTTTCTGTGTGAAGTCTGGGTGGCCGAATGCCCTGTCACCTTTCCTTCGTGCCCTCAGAGTGCTACTTATTTTCAGGGCTCCTTTCTCCCAGCCACAGGTAGACTTACAGTAAGACATATAGTAAAACATATATGAGTTCAGAACTAGAGAAAGGGAAACTTGAAGATACGAGGCAAAACTCAAAAAAGGTAGCATGTCCCAGAGCAGGAAATAGGAGGTGGCATTTCGGGGGTTTTTTCCAGCAGGATTTACTGAGCTCCGCTGCACACTAATGCGAGCTTAGAGGGAGGACGCAGTGAGAAAGGAGGTATAGGCCATGCTGCAGGGCAGCTGATATGCAGCTGTGCTGGGTCCTGCTGGGGAGCTAGAACTTGGCTTGAATTCTTTCCCCAAAGCGGAACTTGTGGTTTCTGAACAGTCTCCCATGATTTTATCAAATGGTACAACCTCAGTCATAAAGGAAGGTTTTGTATTCTAGATTTAGATTTAAGTTTGATTGGTTGCAGAATTGAGGATCGAACCCCAAACTTCTATACTGAGCTACATCCTACATTTTTAATTTTGAAACATGATCTTGCCATGGGAAAACTCTTTTGTTGCTATGCAGATCAGTAAGTGTTCCCCAGAATATGTTCCTAGAAGTTTTTCCCAAAGAAACCTGTGGCCAAGTAAGTTTGAACACTGCCTTGAATACGCAGTGAGAATAGCAGTATGCAGTAGTGAGCACGGCCATGCATCTGAAAACCGCCACCATAAAGCAGCCAGGCATTCACAGGGCTCAGTGCGTTTCTCAATGTAATTCACCTCAGAAGTTTTTCTGTAGCTAACCATTGTTAACAGGTCATTGAACTGCTACTGTTTAAAGTGTTGGTTTAGAGACTTGTTTTAAAATAAGTCGTCAGAAATAGTCTGTTTTCTGACAAATTCTGAAGTCTTTTTTTTTTTCTTTCCTTTTCTCCTGATGCTGGGGATGAAGCCTACGGCTTTGTGCATGTTAAGCATGTGCTTAACTGCTATTAAATGCAGACAGTCTTGTCCCCAAATTGTGGGCTTGTGGTGGTGATTTAAGTCTGTACTCACACCTGGATCATATTTAATTCACTGAGGTAAAAAATCTTTCTGCATTCCAATAATGTACTGAACCTACATGAGATGGTCAGCTGGGGACAAGGAACGGCGTGTGGCATAGCCTTGGTTTCCAAGGGACTTGAAATATAAAGATACACGACAGTGCAGACACAGTCACCGCTGATTACAGAATGTTATGTGCTCAGCTGGCTTTTGACCATAGAAGTCCTGGGGTGTTAGAGAGAGAGGAGGCCGCAGCAGGCGCACACAGTTGGTGAGAAACTGACAGGACTGACCACTGAACTTTTTTTTGAGATAGAGTCTTGCTTTGTACTTCAGGCTGGCCTTCAACTCACAGCAGTCATCCTGCCTCAGCCTCCCACATGCTGGATTATAAGTGTGCACAATCACATTCGGCCTGAACTGAGTCTTGGAGAGTGGGTAAGAGTGGTCACGCAGATCTGGAAGGCAGAAGAGGACAGAATCGGGCAAACTGCACAGGTTGTGTAGGGAACATCCATGGTGTAAATACTCTGCCGGCTGTGGGAGGGGAGGGAAGTTTCAGTGTTTTGTAAAAATAGTACCAGTATAGAACTGCACTTTCTTATTTTCTTTCAAATTCTGAGGCAGAGAAACATTACTACCATTCTGGCTTTAAAATACTAGATTCTGTTCAATTTTTTTCTTTGCAGCAGACAGATAAACCTCCCAAGGCTTGTAGAGATTCACTTAGTTAAGGGCTGTTTTGGAGGAGGATTGAGAGAACGGGCCGGGGAGAGCAGCCGAGAGCAGAACACTTTTAACCAAGTGTCCATAAAATCCTGTTTGCTAAGGAATCGGCAACCAGGCCTGTACCTCAGGATCTCCAAGAGCTGTCGGAAGGATATGTGTTCTTCTCAGTTCTAGATATTTGCTTAGCAGGAATGTTGCTTCTTTCTATTATGGGAGCCACACAGGTATCTCAGCTTTAGCAACACGGCTTTGACTGATGTAGTCAACCAAGGGCCATCGAAGCACGCATTGCTTATAACAGGAATGTGTTCCGTGATATTTATCATCCTGAGAGGTTGTGACTGTGTGAGCATAATGGATTGTACCTGCACAAACTGAAGCAATGACAGTGTAACTAGGGGATATAACCTGGGGCCAGTATCACCTGTGAGGTCCATTGTTGACCTAAATGTCATTGGATGGTACATGACTGTATGAATTGTTAGAGTTTGCTAGATGTTGATATTACTCATTCATATTAATCCTTTTCATATTGTTAAAAGATAAACTTTGGGATATTAAAAGTTTAAAAGTTGATTCATACAGAGAGTAATTCCAGAATCCAGGTGCTCTAAGTGGAAACTGATCCCAGCCCTGGCAAAGAAATGTGAAGGAAAGTCTTTATAGGGTGGGCTTAGAGGTCGGACAGGGAAATGATTGGATTGGTTGACGTTTGAGCAATGGCCATATTTGACCCGCCCTGCTGGGAAGTCCCTGACAGGATGGATAGCTGGTGTTCAGTTAGCTTCCTCTTGCCTCCTTTTGAGTATTTGGAACCCCAAAGTTCTGGAGCCATCTCTACCTGCTAAGAGTTCTCTTTATGTTTATTTGCATATATGTATGAAATCTTTTATTTTTACACTATAGAGTCACAGAAGTTTTTCCCCAAAGGATACCGTACTATGTCTGAATATACTATCAAAATTACTCAATTATAAAATAATTTTCTTCATAACTACCAAAGAATAATATACAGCCTCTGGATTTGGACAATAAACTATGGTACTGGATTAGCATAATTTAGTTGCCTGTCACCTAAAACCTCAGTGAATAAAGTGCAGCTGTGATGCACTGAATGTCTTTTTCTTCTGTAGCAAGGACCCTGGTTCTATATAGAATAAGGGATGGTGTGGGTAATAACAGATGGGTTTGGTGGCTTCCCTTTTCCCTGCGATGGCTTCCATTCATTTGTCCTCAGTCAAAACAACCAAGAAAGAAGCAGGATTGATACCCATTATAACACGCTATCTTTCTAAGTGAAAAGAATATACTTTTAAAGTACTTACATGTCTGAAATAGGATCGATTTTCTAAGAAGAATAGAAAAACAATCTTAGTGCTATGGATGCAATGAAGACAGGATAAGTTTACTACTAGACAACGGAGGTGGTCTGTGTCCCACTGACTGTAGACCAGTGTTGGTCCTTTGCTGCTAGTGATTAGTATCGCATGGCTCTGGTGTGAAGGATGCTGATGCTAACTCTGGCAAGGTCCCTGAGAGTCTCCTTCGCTTGTTGTTACTTGGGTTAACGTAGCTGAGATGAGAAAGGATATGGTTGACTGTTATATCTGTGGATTCCACATCTTCAGTCAACCAATGGCAGATCAAAATGTGCTTGTACTCAATCCGTCATTATTCTCCAAACAATGAAACGTAGCTATTTACATAGCATTTACATTGTATTTGGTAATCTGGAGAAAATTTTAAGAGTATGAGAGAATGTTTATAGGTTCTATGTAAAAACTGCAGCATTTGGAATAAAGGACTTGAGCATGCATACATTTTAGTATCAGCCCCTATGGATACCGAGGACAGCCTTTTATTAACATGGAGCGTGCTGCTTCACATAATTGCCTTTTTCTCATCCAGTTGACTCTTTCCATTGTTAAATAAAGCAGAAATTTAAATGGCTTTTTAAAAACTACAGCAAACGAAGTAAGAGAAAAATCAAAAGTATAGTGCAGAAAGTTCTCGTGACTGCTCTCCCTGCTGAGACACCTTCCCGAGGAGCCCCCACTTCAGGCAGGTTCCTAGGCACAGACCTCCAGCTTTGGATTCCAGCTGAATTGGAATCCGCGACTCTCTTGGAATTAAAAGCGCTTGTGCATTTTTATGGTAACATGTATAAATGTTGGTCTTGTTTTAATAGGTAGGCACGCTAGTATGTTGAGACTTCCCTGGTGTTAGCCAAAGACACCAGTTATTTTAGACAAAAACCAGAGGGCAAAAATTGCATTCCCATTGTGTCCATCTGAGTTAGTGACATAGGCATAAAGGCCCATTTCCTGCTAGCTAATTCATGGAATTCCAAGAAAATGATATTTTGGCTTCACTGTCACAGGAATTTCATGACTTTCTTTGCCTGTGTTTAGAAGTGTAAAGTTGTCCACCTGATCGTGACATGTTCTTTCCCTTCTGCAGAGCTCTGAAATTTGCTTTGCCCCTGGCTGAGCTCTGTGAAGACTGTCAAATCCAATAATCCAGTGACGCAGAGAAGACATGGGCTATTTTTATCTGTGCCTGTTGATTCCTGGGCCTTCTGCCCGAGAGAATCTGTTTTCCCCACATTTCTGTTCCCTGTAAAGACAGTTGAAAGCCATGTGGAAAATTCTCCAATTGTCACCCCAGTCATCTACAGTTTAAGAACTGATAATATCAGCACTTGATCAAGGGTGATTGTAGCAGGAAAGCCGAGGACTGTCAGAGGACCACATACCTTAGAAGTCAAAACTCAGCTCTGAATTTTGTACATGAGGAAAATATTTGCAAAGCAAGTCAATTTAATATTTTATTACTTTGAAAACTTTTTTCCTTTTGAGAGATTTCCCCAGGTGTGATTTCAGTCATTTCTGAGTTACTAATTTGTCAATATGAGCAGTGTATTAAAGTACATATATGCTTGATGGTAGAAGGAAAGTCTATTTAGGATTTAAAGAGATCAAAATTGTCATCTAGAACCATACTTTTTAAAAGAAAATTCTTGTGTACATTGGAGTGTATATTCTTATCAAAAGTATTATTTGTTATATTTATTTTAAAATATGCACATATTTCATCACTGGTTTAGGAAAACTAAATAGAAAAATTGATTTTAAAATATTTGACCCTGTGCTATAATGACTATCATTTCTTTACTTCATGCTTTTCCATTGCTATTTTTTAGAATCATTAAAAATCTCTCTGAATAGCCTGATTCACATATGTTCTTGCTGACTTGGGCCACCTGATAGGGCGACCCCGTGCCACCCTATAGGAAAGTTGTGCATGTACCCTTGGTGGTTCAGAGCCACCTGGCAGCAAAATATGTGAATTACTGTCCCATTGTGATTATGTTAAACCAGGCTATCAGTTTATTACGTGTTTGCTGTATGTTTGAACAAATATGGGAGTGGGTCACTTCTGGCAGAGTTTTTTAATTTGGCTTTTGATTATTGTGAAGTAGAGTTATCTTTCAGATGTGTTTCTAAAGTGCTAAATTTACCTTGTTTTTCTCTTTCATCGTTTCTTTCTGATGTGGCTGCTGTGTCGACCATCTGCATCTCTGCTGCTGAACTCTTCCCCATCATCAGGAAGCCTCCCAAGGTAAGCACTGACATGGAATGCAGCAGGAGTACACGTAGAAATCAAGGATTCTAACTTATCCCCAAAGCCAGGCATGACACCTGTCCCGTTAGAGAGAAAAATGACATTTTAACTTAAAACTCAAACCACAGGGCCGGGGAGTTAGCTCAGTGGTTCCGACGCCTGTTTTGCAAGCGCAAGGACCCGGGTTCGATTCCCTGGTAACCACATAACAATACTGGGTGTGGAGCACACCCAGCAGCAACCAGTACCACATACCACAGTGCCGGGCATGGTGGCTCACGCCTGTAATCCCAGCACTCGGGAGGCAGAGGCAGGAGGATTGTGATGTGAGTTTGAGGCTGAGCTCAGGGCCAGCCTGAACCACAAAGCGAGACCCTGTCTCAAAAAACCTAAAAAAAAAAAAAAAAAAAAAAAACTGAAACCACAGGCCAACAATTCACCTTACTAAGTAGGTGAACTTAGAGTGTCATGTTGCGTGTTCGAAGCACTTTCACATCTTTCTTCATTCTCGGAATGTACGTGCCGATCCCGAGACACACTTCAGGTGATTGCTTCCACTTTGTTGGGAACAAGGGTCGGTGCAGTGAGATGAAGAGTGTGTCCTGGTGCTCAGGCTGAGTAGGCCTGACCACCCTCAAAAGCAGGAGACACCACCTGACATCTCAGGTTAGGAGTGGCAACTGTGACTAGGTATTGCACAAACTCTCTGTGCCTGTTAAGAAGACTCAGTATCTGTGGAAAACTTTCCATTTTAGCTAGAGATCCCACTTGTCACCAATTCTATATGTTCCATTGGATTTTCTAACCAAGCACAGTGTTCGCAGTCGAAATCTCGCTAACTGTTGATGGTGTCTTTACCACTGGGGAGGGACAAACAAAGGGTAGCGAATAGATAGCAGGGTGAGAAGTGAGGGACTTGGCTGCCAGCCTCTGAATGACTGAAGGTGGTTTTGTTACCAGTGAACATTTTACCAAATATCAAAAGGGTGCTTAATAGAAAAAATAATAAGAAATATGACCACCCTCTGGCCCATGCGGCTAAATATAGCCAAGGCTCCTAAGGTGGTGCTGGGACAGGTTAGACAAGCCAATGCCGGGTGACCCTGTCAGAATCTAAGACATGCTGGGTGAAGAGATGGAATGTGGAATACACATGGCTTACTATTCTCTGGGGTTGTACAGAAGAATCTAACTTAGTTCTTGGATCATGGAAGCCCCCTCTAAATGCCATTTCATACTTTATCGTTATTGAAGGCATCATAGTTATTATCTCTAGTACTAAGAATTGCAACTCCAGCAACGGAGGTATGCATTAAACAAATAATATAAGATCCATTAAGGAAAAATAAATGTGTAATATATAAGTTTCAGCTGGAGGAGGTATTCTGGCCAAATCTAGGAGATCAGATTATTATTCCTGTGGATAATATCTCCAAATTTGCAAGCTAGAAAATTTCTGTGCTACTCAAAGACCTGAGTGTCCTTTACGCAGCCCTTTCTCTCTCTTGCTGCTGGGTCCCAGAAATTTCCAAACGCACTGTCAGTTTTCTGATACATTTACTTTTTTCTCCTATAGAAAAAGGCACTGAAACACTGAACAGTCCACATGCGCTTCCTAGTGAAAGAAAGCACTAAAATTGGAAAGAACTGCAAGAACGTTTTAAACAATCACTCTTGTGTTGCACGCAGGGACGTATGAGTTACTTTCTATCCAGAATGTACAGCCCTGGTTTTGCTACATATCCTATTTATAATGCCTAAGAAGATGAAATTTGCAAAGTAAAATTGATATTAAATCATCATGATGAAGTATATTAAATATTTAACATAATAGCATACATTTTATGTACACATAGTATATACATGGGGCATCCAGAAAGAATAAAAATCATTTTGAATACAAATAAGTAATACAAATAGAGAATAAGATTTTAAAAAGAGACAAGTAGATATAGGACTTTCCTTATAGAAACTGTGAATATAGAAAACCATGGAAAAATGAAAGACACTTCTAATAATTATGAAAGAGTGAATTTTTTTTTTGAGACAGAGTCTCGCTTTGTAGATCAGGCTGGCCCTGAGCTCAGCCTCGGACTCACAGCGATCCTTCTGCCTCTGCTTCCCAAGTGCTGGAGTTACAGGCCTGAGCCACCAGACCTGGCACTGTGGTTTGTGGTACTGATTGCTAGTGTGTGTGAATCACCATACCCAGTATTGTTCAGTATTGTTGTATGTGATTACTGGGGGATTGAACCCAGACCCTTGCACTTGTAAGACAGACTCCGGAACCACTGAGCTAAATCCTTAACCCAGAAAGAGTGAATTTTTTTAGCTGACTTCTGTGGCATTTGCCTGTCATCCCAGCATTTGGGGATCACTTGAGCCTACAAGCTACTTTGGGCAACATCACAGGACCCCAGCTCATCATTAGTTTTTCTTTGTTCATACAAAAGCAGCAGAGAAGACCATATGATTGAATTTAACAGGTAACTCTTCTGAGGAGGAGGCAAATGCTGCATGAATTAGGCCTAGTCCAGCATTCTGATGGGCTGGGCCAGGGAATAGGGGCACAGTAGAATGTAAAATCAGTTATGTTAGGCTTAAAGTTCCTTTTCTGATTTCTGCAGTCAGAGATGACAAATTTATCTTGTGAATTAAATTAGTCCCATTTTCATGTAAATAAATTTGTTTGCAAATATTATGAGCTGAAGACATTGACAATATTATGGCAGAAGGAAAGAAAATTCCTTTTTTCCTGTGGTGGTAGGAATCAAACCCAGGGCTTTCAAATGCCAGATGAGATTCTACCACCGAGCTACACTCCCACCCACTTGCAGGCATGTTCTTTAAAGAAATAGATTGATATATATATACCCCAAACCTAACTTTAAAAATTGCTCAGATAGGTGGAAAGCAAACTAATGTATACCTTTGCCATCTGAGATGTGGTTTTAGTCGGCATAGTTTTGCAACCTGTGACTGCCTTCATTTTTGCTGGTATGAATTTGTGAAAAAAAAGCATTGAGTCTCAAAGGACACAGATTCTGGACCAGCACTTTAAATACAGTAGCAGCCTAACTATATGCTACATGTGGCTTTTTAAAAAAATTGGTCCTGGCAATCAAACTCAGGACCTTGCACTTGCCAGGCAGGTGTGGCACCACTGAGCTACATCCGTGTGGTTCTTGAACATACAAAATATGGTTGCTGTGAGTTGAGATTAAGTGTTAAATATCCCCTCTCCCAAATTTCTAAAACTTAATTGAGAGGGAACAAAGAGAAATTTTTCTGGATATATTGAGTTAAACACAATATATTTATTAAAATTATTTTTTCTCCTTTTGGCTCTCTGGTGTATCTGTGGAGACATTTTAAACTGCTGTGTGGGGCTGCAGCTATAGGTCAGTGGAAGCGCACGTGCTGACGTGGGGGGCTCTAGGCTGCTGCGTGCTTCCTTCCCAGTTACGTGCAGCAGCTCTCGGGCTTCCTTCGTACATCTGCCCTGTGTCTGGGTCCAGGGGTGCTGAGCCACGTGAACTCAGCACCACCTTCCTGGTCTGCATCACTCTATGGGCTGTTTTTACCTGTCTTTTCCAGAATCACCAGGTGGGCCGGGTGTGTAGCTCAGTGGTGGCACTGCCTGCCTGGCAAGTGGAAGGTCCTGAGTTTGATCCCTGGTACCGTTAAAAAAAGAAACCAAAGATTACTAGGTGATCATTAAATGAGAAATTTTTGTGAAAAATAAAATCTGAGAGTTGTGAGGGGCTTGAAAGGTGATTAAACTAGTGTTCTCTGCCCCTTAGAATTCTAATATAATGAAGATGATTAAACATGTGTAGTATTCTAAGTAAAGGAAGATGGGTTATAATAAGTGTCAGTCACCACTGCTGCCCTCTAGAAATTCAGAGGGGGAACAGCTTTGTACTAACTGTAGCTTCAGGAGGGCTTTCCAGGTGAAGGTGAGGGTTCATAGGATGGAAATGTAGGACAGCAATCAAGATGTATGGAAAGGACCGAACAAGAAGTTATCACTGTGTCAGAAAGCGATGAGCTGCCATCTGGTTAGAGGGTACGGCACATGAGACCCCCAGCAATGGAACTGGAAAAGTATAGCTTACAGAGGATTTCAGAATCAGGCCTTCGTCTGGCCTGAGCTATGCTGATTACGTAGGATTTGGAGGTAGAAAAACTGCATGATCAGAAGCAGGCATGTGAGAAATTCCTCTGGCTGTAGGATGCAGGGTAAATTGGTGAGCAGGGAAGGTAGGGGAGATAATAACCTGGTTTCATCTGATAGTAACTGCTGTGTGTTAGTCTGCTTGTGTTAGGTGCTGCAGTAGTAACAACCTTAAGCTTTCAGTGGCTTCAGACACCAAAGGTTGTTTCTCCAGTGTTACTGATATTCTCTGATGTCAGCTGTAGCTCTGTAGCCTGTGGCTTCAATCGGGTCCAGTGTGAAGGACCAGCTCTTATCTGGAATTTCCTACTAATTCTGAGGCAGAGGGTGAGAATAAAAGGACCTGCAGTAGCTTAAGATAAAGCTGTTGTTCTGATGTGGCATCATTTTATTTGTTTGCATTCATTAGCCGGAGCAAGTCATGTGACTGAGCCTGGTATCAGAAGGGTCAGGAATTATATTCCCCCTACTCCAGGTACTGCAAGTCACATGGCAGTAACCCATAATTCTCTTACACAGAGGGCAGTGAGTCATTTGGAATGGCAATGCAGTATACCACGTTTTATTGATCTAAACCACATTTTAAAAATATTTCCTTTTTTTGTTTTTTACCAAAAACAAAAAATCTTGGAAACAGCACAGTATGCTTCTATTTTGAAATTTTTGCAAACTCTACCTCCCTTCTTTCTACCTGGGTTTGTTGAGAGCCATATGTTCTCAATAATAATTCTGTGCCTGTAGATGTTTGCAGAGGCAGCTGGCTGGGTATCGGGTCATGTGGATCACAGGGCGCAGGAGAAATGATCTCCATGTCCCTTGTCTCAGCATTGAACCTGCTCCCTGTTTGGAACAGTGGACAGCCTCCTGGATCAGGAAGAGTCAAGTCCCACAGGACTTGTGGGTTGGGTTGTCCCAGTGGCACGAACTCCATATAACTTCAAATGAATCTTTGCATCGCCTGGGCTGGGCTGCCTCAGGTTCTTTTTTTTGTTTTTTTCTTTTCTTTTCTTTTTTTTTTTTTTTGAGACAGGGTCTCGCTTTGTAGTTCAGGCTGGCCCTGAGCTCAGCCTCAAACTCACATCATAGCAATCCTCCTGCCTTTGCCTCCTGAGTGCTGCGATTACAGGCATGAGCCACCACGCCCGGCACTGTGGTATGTGGTGCTGATTGCTGCTGGGTGTGAGTCTCCAGTATTATATGTGGTTACTGGGGGATTGAACCCAGACCCTTGTGCTTGCAAGACAGGCTCTGGAACCACTGAGCTATATCCCCACCTCAGGTTCTTTATTCCCTGGGGTCCTGAGCCCTTTGGAGTGAGCCTAGCCTGCTACTCTCTCACTGCTGCACTGGGCTTGGTCCAGCAGAGAGTGACAGGTCCCTCTTTGTCTAGATGTTCTGGACCAGCTGTGTGGTAGGTGACATCAGGGAAACTGGGTTTTAAAAAATCTTTTCTTTGCAATAAGCAGCAGAAATCATTTATCAGACACAGTAGACAGTTTCATACAGTGTGTGCTTAGATATTTGCAGCTTTTGGGTGTGTTTGTTAAAGAAGGAATGTTCTGTGCTTGGAAATCTCCACATTACCTCTTCAATGTGTTGTTGGAGAGACTGAGTGGCTAGGCTTTTTGAGAAGTAATCAGGGCATGAAGGAACCAGAAATACCACGGGTTGTGCATTTGTGGCACCCCCACGGCGACACCCCTCAGCATCCAGTGAAGCGCATGTTAGAAAAGAATGATGAAGGATTAAACATGAAGTGAGTATTTGACAGTTGGAATTGAGTTAGTGCTTCATTGCTTATGCACCCCTAGTTTGCATGTGTGCTGTTAAGTGGAAGCTCAGTGCAGCGATGAAATTGATCTGGGATTTCAGAGAACTGGTCCCTGTTTTCATATTTATTCTTTAAATGAGTGGATGCATGAACAAATTCTCTGGGGAGTTGCCTTCTCTCTATGCTCTCAGAATTTTTGAACTGCCATTCAAAGCAGTGCTTTGCACAGTTTATAAGCGATGACCCAAAAGATGCGGCAAGTGTTTACATTTTTAAAATATATTTCAGTAAAAGATGCATCCCAGTCACCCTCCCCAAGGTACTCCCCCTCACTGGGAACATACTAACCCCATCGTTCTTGCCTTTTCCTTGAGCAGTTCAGGAAGTCTTGTTTCATATTTGTACAAGGTGTGGTCAGAAATACGGTGAGTGAGTGCCAGCCAGCACAAAGGCGAGCTCCCACAGATACTGCCCTGTGCCCTGGGTCTGGCACTGTGCAACTTCTGGCTCTTCCCCAAAATTAAAAAAATCAAAAAAGAATTAAGATATGTCATGTATTTGAACCAACTCATAAGAAATGCAAACATGGACTGGGGATTTAGCTCAGTGGTTCCGGTGCCTGTCTTGCAACCTCAGGGGCTCGGGTTCAATCCCCAGTAACCATATACCATACTTGGTGTGGAGACTCTCGCCCAGCAGCAATCATTACCACATACCACAGTGCCGGGTGTGGTGGCTCACGCCTGTAATCCCAGCACTCAGGAGGCAGAGGCAGGAGGATTGCTGTGATGTGAGTTTGAGGCTGAGTTCAGGGCCAGCCTGAACTACAAAGTGAGACCCTGTCTCAAAACAAAATAGAACAAAAACAAAAAGTTTTTAAAAAACTCAAAGTGACCAGTGAAAGGTAGACATTTAAAATCGATTCCGGACATCAAGGGAGCCACCACAGTGCCAGTAAGGACACGTACACAAGAGGACTGCTGTGAATTCCATAGCAAAAGGGCAGGAATGCCAGGCTAAGTGTGTTCAGAGTGAAGAGAAGTGTTTTGAATGGGATTAATGGCAATGGGTCTCTTACTGCAATAATTTTTTAAAAATTTAAACACACACTATTTTTCCCATCCCATCTTCCGGTTGCTTCCTACAACAAATTGTAAGTTTCCCAGAAGCAAGGACAGTGCCTTCTGTCTTGTAGATGTGCAGCAGCTACTGGCACTTGCTTTGAAGCTCTGAGGTGCTTTGACATCCTCCAAGTCAGGCAGTATGGACTGTGTCACCCAAGACATTGTTTGGTGGGTAGCCATAGGTATATTTAAAGGAAGTGACTAGTCTCATTGCATAAAGTACTGACTTGACAGACCAACACAGGAAGCTCCATCTGTGAGGAGAACTGACCAGTTATATGTCAGTGGCTCTGCTGTTCCTTCTTTGTCGCCCATGATCTGTGTGTCCAGATCCAGGCTGGAGTTTGTGCTGGCCAAGCGACTTTTGTAAGCAGTGATGCCGAAGACAGTGCCATGGTCAGACAGGCTTCCACGACTGGACTCTGCTTATAGTTTCAGATCAGCTTTTCCAAGATGAGTGAAGTTTAACTCTTCTTTTTGTGGTGATTCTTCACCACTGGTCGTAGAAGAGACGAAAAAGAGAAAAGTGTTGAGGGTTGATGTAAACAGGAACATTTCAACAGAAAGGAGTACTTTCAGTGTCTCTGGTTCTGACTCACTTCTCAACATGGGGTGGTGAAATGCGAACAAATGTGAAATGTGTTTTTCTTGTTCGTTGTGGTATTGCAAATTGGCAGAGTTGAAAAACAACCATAAAACATGACATTGGCACACTACTGTACCTAAAACTAGAAGGCCTGGGGTTTGCAGAGAGATCTTGGAGGCAGTTTGCAAAGAAGATAGTGGCTGAACAGGCTGTTAATGGCAGCTGGGTCTGCAGACATGAACAGTGGCCTGATTGTTCAACTAGAGGAGGAAGACAGCACAGAGCAGACCCATGGAGAGCACACTTTCCCCCAGGGGAAGCTCTTTTGATTTTGGATTTTAGAGCTGGGAAGTAGTTTGTTTTGCGTTCATATCCTGGACAAAAAACTAAGCCGTCTGGAGCAATGCTTCTCATGACCTCCTTCCCTACTTTTTTTTTTCCCTCTATTTAATCAGCAGGTACTGAGCATCTATGCTCAGTGTCCTACACCTATAGGTCTGAAGACATGAGTGAACAGAGTTGCAGTATTGGAAACCCCTGTGGTTCATAATATAAAGGACGGAGGTTGGTATCCTGTACGTAGTAAACCCTCTGCAGATAGGTGGTAGCTGTCCTAATGGGAGAGTGAGTGCCCATCGCTAGCTCCCTCTAATATTGGTAGCAGTAGCTGCCACAGACTGTTACCCTGGATGCTAAGCACTATACTAGTGGGTGTTCTGCTTGAGTTCTCCTGATCTTAACTTACCGTAAAATACAGTTAGGTGGGCACATGCGCAGGAGGAGAGGGAAAATTACAGAGTGGAAATCAGGGAGACTTTGGAGGAGGTGACATTTGACAGTGAATGGATTTTGGCTCACTGGTTAGGAAGACGAGGTTGGGAGCCAGAAACTTGCAGAGGAGGTACTCTTGCAGTTCTGCAGGCTCTGCTGTTTCCTGCCCTCCTCGCTGTGCTGCCAGATGAGTCCATGGTCACTGGAGGGGGCTTCTGAGAGCGGAGGAGTTGGCTGGTCTCTGACCTAACAGATAGGCAGCAGAGCCTGCTCTGTCTTTATGAAGAAGGGTGGAGAGTTCAGGGGACACAGCGTCTCATAGTGACATTTCTCTTGTCATCTCTGCAATGGAAGGAAAAAATGGAGGATTCACCCAAGTCCCATGGTGACATCTGTCCTGCCCAGACTGCCAAGCGTTTGCACTCACTGGTCTGTGTGGGACCTTTCGGCTGCTGAGACAAACACCTGGCACTGCGACTCAAGGAGAAAAGGTTTATTTTGGCTCTAGGCTTAGGAGGTTTCAGTCCACGGTCAGCTGTCACCAAGGCAGAGATGACATCGCTGAAGAAAGCTGCTCCCATCATGGCAGCCAAGAAACAAACAGGAAAAGAGTTAGAGAGGAATGGGCTAGACACCAGGGTCAGGCATCTCCTGAGCCAGTTTAACAACAGGATTGATCATCACATTGATCTTTGTTGTTTAAAGTAGCCATCATAGGTAAAAATACAGGTTTACGAGATTGCTTAATTACAAAGTTATTCACCAGAAGTTGTTCTAAAATAGAAACCATCAGAGTATATCTGTGTGGTGAAGTTATGAAACATTAGGAAAACCAAGGCCTCCTCTTCTAGGAGTTACTGTCATGGCAGAACAAGGTAAGCATGTAGAAATAGACCTACGTATGTCCATATATATGTGCATACAAAATCCGGTCAGTCAGGTATGCAGTTCAAACTACTAAGAAGAGACTTCTTTCTTGCATTTTTAAAAACCTGAATTTTGCTGAAATCGCCATCAGAGAGGTCACTTTACGTGCATGGAGCTCATGCCGCCTCCTGAGCAGGAGCCTTGCAAGGCCGTCAGCTCAGTCTGGACAGCTCTCAACACATGTGTTGTGGTAAAAACAGCCTTCGCGCCCTTAGTAGTTGTTCATCAGTCCGCGAAAATGCAAAGCTAGCGTTTTTAAGAGACAGGTGAACGTGGAGCAGATGGACAGCAAACTGCAGGGAGTCAAATGCTGGATGAGTTTTACAAGAGGAAGGAATGGGAGGAGCTGGATTCTGAGGAGGAGTTGGATTCTGTGGTTAAAAAGGAAGACATTAGTTCTCAGATTAAGAACAGCCAGAGAGGGGCCGGGGAGTTAGCTCAGTGGTTCCAGCGCCTGTCTTGCAAGCACAGGGCCAGGGTTCAGTTCCCCAGTAACCACATACAGTACTGGGCATGGAGACTCACGCCCAGCAGCAATCAGCACCACATACCACAGTGCCGGGCGTGGTGGCTCACGCCTGTAATCCCAGCACTCGGGAGGCAGAGGCAGGAGGATTGCTGTGATGTGAGTTGGAGGCTGAGCTCAGGGCCAGCCTGAACCACAAAGCGAGACCCTGTCTCAAGAAAAAGAACAGCCAGAGAACGTCTGTACTTTCAGGCTTCATTCTCAGTGGATAGATACAAATACCTTTACAAAACAGTGTTCTCACAATTGGGTTAGCACTGATGAAATATGAAATTTATACTTGGTTTCTATTTTTGTATATCTTATTTATCAGTTTTGCTCTGTTGTATGCATTGAGAAGTTTTCCATCTCCTACTCTAGAGTTAAGATACTAGTGACTTCATAATGAATAATGAAATACATATTTAGAATTCTAATTGAAATGAATTAGTATAAATATACTTTATATATTTTTAATATATGCCAGCTTTGAAAAAATGATTTTCTTTCTTTGAAGTAATGAACTTCCAAGGAATAGCACTCATAAAGTCATATCATGATATCTTAGAATATCGATAAATTTTATATTAGAAAATCTAAACTTTTAATAGCCTAAGAAAATCACGTCCTCATAAGTAAGACACAGATATATAAATACTTTATCATTTCTTTGGTATCAGAAACTGAAGGTGTAAATGAGTTCTAAAATATATGATAGGCATTGTGAATAGGAAGAAAATGTACAAAGGGAAAAGGGGGAGTAGAGGAAATGAAGGAAAAGAAAAAAATGATAGTAAAAAAAGGAAACAAATTTGGGGGGATTGTAAGGAGGGCAGGAGAATGGGAAAAAATGAGAATCAAGATGTACCATGTATTGGTATAAATTCTCAATGTCAAGTGTGATCATAATGTATATAGCAAATGTACCAATAAAATCAGTTCTTAAAAAATCATGTCCTCATGGAATAATCCTTTACTACTCAACTATAATTAAATTTTGGTAAAGGAAAAGAAAGATAGTAGTTTGTGAATAATTTATTTTTGAGACTGACAAGATTGTAAGAAAATGATTGGACTACCTGAGACTAAACATCTTTGAAATTTTGCTACTGTCAGTAATAACAGTTTTTCTGGTAACAAACAAGTAATTGTCATATTTTCTGTGCAAACTACTCACCGTAAATGGTTCAGCTGTGCGTTTTCATCCACTGGAATGATGGGGTGATGGTACCCAAGGGGGACCCCCGTGTTCAGCTAATGGGCCAGTCTATTGTTGGCCATGGGAGCAACCAAGTTCCCCAAAATCTGTATCTGAAAGTAGTGGAATATCTAAAAATCTATCCTGCAATTTGACTTTCTGCGTGTTCGTAGCTGTATCATGCCCTTTTCTGCAGTATAAATCTTAAACATATTATGCACACGAGCTTCTGTCAATAGTAAGTACCGAAGCAAGCATTTAGAGGTCTGTGCGACTCACACAAAAGAACCGAAGCAGAAAACAGGGCTGTGTGTGTAACAGTGTCACCTGGGAAGATGCATCGGATAAGGGAAGGTAGGAGACCACTTACAGCTGAGGATTAAAGAAAAGAATTAGATTTTTTTTTTCCACTTACTTTGAGTTTTAGGGAAAACACTCAGATTTCTGGGCTTCTGCTTTCCTCCTAGTAAATATTTACCAAAATACTTTTTATTGCTAATTCCCTTGCATGATCTCCATCTAAAATGTCTATGATCAAAGGTTTTGAAAGCAAAACATAACTTAGTTGAAAGAAAGAAGATTGTATCTAGCAAGCAAAGAACCAGTTGTATCTTCTAGTCTCCTCAAGGATCTTTTTTCCCTTTGTGACTTAGCAAGAACCTCTCTCCAAAAAAAGAATAAGGAAAAAAAGTGGGAGAGGTGTAGGTTGTAGCTAAGTGCATATACCTTGAATTCTATCCTCAGTACCACCAAAATAAGTACAAGTTAAAAAGTTTGAGGTAGGAATGGAATTTTACATACAGAAAATAAATAATTATTCCATTCTATATAGAAATTACAAAAAAAATTCCCTAAAAATTGGAAAACACGGGGCCGGGGATTTAGCTCAGTGGTTCCCGCGCCTGTCTTGCAAGCGCAAGTACCCAGGTTCAATCCCTAGTAACCATATACCATACTGGGTATGGAGACTCAAGCCCAGCAGCAATCAGTACCACATACCACAGTGCTGGGTGTGGTGGCTCACGCCTGTAATCTCAGCACTCGGGAGGCAGAGGCAGGAGGATTGCTGTATGTGAGTTTGAAGCTGGGCTCAGGGCCAGCCTGAACCACAAAGTGAGACCCTGTCTCAAAAAAAAAAAAAAAATTGGAAAACATTGTCTGTTTGTAAAGTAAGGAGAGTTGACTTAGGCCAAAGGATAATAAAACATCATGTGAATAAAAGTTAAGTTTTCTAAGATAGATAGCGGAAGGTTGTGGAGTCTCCTTTTCTGGAAATGTTTAAAAACATGACAGATCTTGGGAGAAGCATTGAAGCTCAGACCTGCCCCGAGGCGGGAAGATTAACTGGATTATGCCTGTGTGGTCTCTTGAGCTGCTGGAAGAGTCCTTGAATGCAGTAAATATCCCGCACTCTGCTGGCTGAAACTGCTTGTCTCCTCGCCGTTGATTTGCACCTTGGTTCTTGGAAAGCTGGAGCAAATGTATAGATATTAAACTTGAATCTGAGTCTGGGTTTGATGATGTAAGTTGTGTGCACCCTAAATACATGAATCAGTTGTTCAAGTGGTAAAGTGTACAACAGTGAAACCGATGAGAACATAACCTAGTCCTGCTATGATACACAGAGAACCTGCTTCCTTGCAGCATCTGAGGGCCATTCAGTATTCCGTGAGAAGTTCTAAAGCAACTATTATGAGCAGTGCCGGCTTCCATGATGAACAAGATACGGCTGCTGTTTTTGTGGAACTCAGTGACAAAGGGGGATAAAACATAGGCACAGATCACCTACTTGATAAGTGGAAAATCGAATCATGGAGATAAGAGCCTAACAAAGACTCTTTTAAAATGTGAGGTTTCAGAAAATGCAAAGATAATTCTCTTGGTTTAGCCAACAAATGCTTGCAGGAAAAATAATATATTGAACTGAACCTGAAGGAGTGTGAAGTGTTTTCAAGGGTGGAAATTAAGAACAGGGATTGGTGTAGAATTGTATGTAGTCATCCCGAGGTAAGGAAACCTCCCCTGACACCTGCAGAGCCTGAGATGGTACGTGTCTATAATCCCAGTACTCTCGGAGGTTGAGACAACAGGATTGCAAGTTTGAGTCTAGCTTGGGAAGTGTAGCAAGACTGTGTCTCAAAATATAAATATTTTTAAAAATCTGAGAATGTAGGATTGTAGCTCAGGGCAGGTACCTGGAATTCAGTTGCATGTGCGTGTGCGTGTGTGCATGTGTGCATGCATGCATGCGTGTGTGTGTGTGTGTGTGTGTGTATCTGAAAGAGAAGAAATAGGGGTGGACAGGATATAACAGGGAGCCCCTCAAGGATACTGTTAAATTATCTGGAGTATACTTATTGAGAAATAGTAATTTCCAAGCATGTTAATAGATGTTCACCCAAAAGACATCTCCACGCCAAAATTAATTGGGGAGATAACAAAGCCAATTAAATGTGTTCCTTACTAGAAGTCTTTTCAGAGCTTTTAATACTGAGGTTACCAATAGGCTCAAATAGGGTGACCTGTGCACTAATGCCAGCCCGATTTAATCTTTTCTTCATGAGCTGCCTCATGTAACCATTTCTTGGAAGACACTTCAGGCAACATGGCTGTGTGGGTTGGGCTGTGGAAACGCACGGAGATAGGACTCTTTGTATGGAGAAAATGCCCGTTATTCCTGGTCCCTGGTGTGTTCAGTACCTGTGCAGAAGGTTAATCCCAGGACTGCGCGTCATGGGGGTCTTAGCAGGAGTTGGCTGGAGGAAGGAGTCCGCCTCTGGGGATCTGGGGAGCGTTGCGCTTCTCTGTGTGGGAAAGGGCAGTGTGGAAGCACGGGGAGGGGGTGGTGTGTGCGAGCAGTTATCAGTTAGTGCTGCTGGCGTTACTGTGTGAGAGACCGATGCTCGGACTGCGAACTTGGAAAGTCACTTTTCTTTCTTTTTTCTTTTTCTGTCTCTCCTCTCTCTTAATATAAATGTTACAAAGAGTTCTGATTATGATTTCTCCCTTGATGTTTGAATTCTGGATAAATACTCATTTTCTTATACAACTTGTTCCACCACAAGAAAATAGCCAGCCACACATTCACTCTAAGAGAAACTTCGGGGTTAAGAAAAACCTCAAGTCCACCGTGGTTTTTTTTTTTTTTTTTTTTTCCCTTTCCTTTCTTTGTTAATAATGGAAATCCTCATTTTCATCAGTAAATTATTTTTCAACCTGTTGTAATCATATGCATCAATCTTTAATATTTTGTTTTTTCAGGTATTTGCATTTGATTATTGCTTTTGGTCCATGGATGAATCTAACACTACAAAATATGCTGGTAAGTTGACACTCAGCTGGGCCTCTGGCCTCTTCTTTCACTGTGTTTATTATTCTGAGGTTTGTTCTTCCCGGGTATTCACACCTACTCTTTCAAACTCTAGTGCGTGGGTTTGGACGTTGATAAGGTTCAGTGTCAAGAGTTTGGCTCTGCCAATTACTTGCTGAACAGCTTAGACAGAATTTTTTTTTTCTACTAAGAATTCAACCCAGGGGCTTTTGCACTGAGCTGCAGCCCCAGCCCTTTAAAAAAAGATTCGTTTCTTTTTTTGAGACAAGGTCTCTAAATCACCAAGTTGCTCACATTCAGCTTGAAATTAAGACCTTCCTGCCTCAGCCTCCCAGAATGCTGGGAAAATTTTTTGCTCCTCTCAGAAATCTTCTAGTTCCTCACCTAAAGAGGGTGTCATTATCTTCAGGGAGATGTTCCAGGCATTGGAGCTCGTGAGGAACCCGGTCACGACAGCAGCTGGTATATGATCTCACAATAAGCTGTCATTTGCTATGATTTCTCTGTCACTTTCAGGGCATCCCCTGTTCTGTCTGTGTAAGCAGAGTCCCTGGGATATGTCCAGAGCCGGAGTGTCCTAGGCCATCAGCAGTCACAGGGACAACGCTATGTGGAAGGTGGAGAGGCGGGAGAGGGAGAGAGGAGGCGAGGTAGAGAGAGAGAGAGAAAGAGTAAGAGTCTGAGTTGCCCTGGCTGGCCGCAAACTTGTGCTGCTCCTGCCTCTGCCTTTCAAGTAGCTGGGATTACAGGTGTGTCCCGTGCCTGTGCCTGGCCCTTTTATTTTTTTAATGGACACAAATTGTATAGAATTACCATGTACAACACAATGTTGTGAAATGTGTATATTATGGAATTGCTAAACTGAGGTAACTAAAATCTTATATACTTATTTTTTGATGAAAATACTTAAAATCTCAGATTGTCAAGATTATAGTATGGTACAGTTGACAATAGTCTCAATGGTGCACAATAGATGTAACTAGATACTCTATGTCAGTGAATTTCCCTCACTATTTCTACTTGTAACAAATTCATCGGAACTATTTTTTCATTTAGTTAAAATGGAAAATAGAGGTCTTAGTTTTTTGGTTTTTTTTTTTTAGGTTTTTTGAGACAGGGTCTTGCTTTGTAGTTCAGGCTGGCCCTGAGCTCAGCCTCAAACTCACATCACAGCAATCCTCCTGCCTCTGCCTCCCGAGTGCTTGGATTACAGGCGTGAGCCACCACGCCCGGGACTGTGGTTTGTGGTACTGATGGCTGCTGGGCATGAGTCTCCACGCCCAGTATGGTATGTACTTACCAAGGATCAAATCCAGGCCCTTGCGCTTGCAAGACAGGCGCTGGAACCACTGAGCTAAACCCCCAGTCCTAGATTTTTGTGTGTGTGTGTGAGACAGGATCTCCCTTTGTAGTTCAGGCCGGCCCTGCGCTCATCCTCAAACTAACAGCAATCCTCCTGCCTCTGCGTGAGTCTTCACGCCCAGTATTGTATGTGATTACCAGGGACTGAACCCCAGGCTCTTGCCTTGCAAGACAGGCTCCTGAATCACTGAGCTAAATCCCTAGCCAATGAGTTTTAGATTTTGAGGTTAGAGGAATTTACTTGTTTGCAGGAAGTGAACTCTTATTTATTGTTAGCTTTTTCTTTGCCCCCTACAACAAACCTACTGAGAAACTGTTTGAAATATCATATTTTCAAAAGTCAGTCAGTGTTACACTAGGAAGGCTCCTTTTGTTGCTTACATTGAGTAAATTAGCCTTTCCAGACTTCACTCCTACAACGTTAGTAACATGTTAAAATGAAAAAGTAATTCCTAATGTTAACTGTAGTTAGTCTTTTATCATCTTCAGATGATAAATTCTACAGAGGCTAAAACAGTTTTTCTTGATGGCTAGGGCTAGCAATAAATGTATTTGTGTGCTGGATGTGTGCTTTTAGGTTAAAATCAGCAACAAAAGTAGGATGTTTCCTGTGGCTACAGAGACAAATGGAAACAACGGCTGTCAGTCTATAGAGCCCAGTGACTCACCGAGTTCATTTCAAGCTTGTTAGGACACAGGCAGATCTCTTTTGGAACAGGAGCCTTTTGTGGAATTCTCACATGTTTTCCAGGACCACCGTGGCCCACTGAGTAAATCCATTGTCTCTGGACTACATTTATAAAGCTTCCCTACCCCCTGTGTGTAACTCCCCACCATCCATTCTGGGGCTCAGCCCACGATCTGTTGTTGGTACCTCCTATGTAATCCAGGAAGCGCCAGGATTATCCCACAGGTATTTGTAAAGCCCCTACTGTATACACAGTTCAGAAAGCCTTTGAGAAATAATAAGAATAAAATAAGTTAGGAAACAAAATAAGTGCATAGCAAACAATACTTTGAAGTGATTTTTTAAATCCTGAATTTTATAGGTTTTTAAATTTTACAGAAAACACAAGGAGAGACTAGATAGATTGGCATTAACCGGGGAAAGCATCATAGAGATGAGGCTGAAACTCATCTTAGAAGTAAAGCAGAGGAGGGGGCCAGGAAGTTAGCTCAGTGGTTCTGGCACCTGTCTTGCAAGCGCAAGGACCTGGGTTCAATCCCCGGTGTCCACATACCATACTGGGCGTGGAGACTCAGGCCCAGCAGCAACCAGTACCACATACCACAGTGCCGGGCGTGGTGGCTCATGCCTGTCATCCCAGCACTCGGGAGGCAGAGGCAGGAGGATTGCTGTGATGTGAGTTTAGGGCTGAGCTCAGGGCCAGCCTCAACTACAAAGCGAGACCCTGTCTCAAAAAACCTTAAAGGAAAAAAAATAAAAAATGTTTGAAGGGATGCATGTGGTAAATAGCCTGATTTAGCCATTGTACAATGGATATACATTCATCAAAATGTGTTGTAGAGCTCCATAAATATATGGTTTTTCCTTCTCAATTAAAAAAAAAAAATGAAGCATGGGTTTAGTCGAAAGGGAATGTGGAGCAGGGGAAGTGACGTTGCACAAAGTCGAACACATAGGCATTGATGTCTGACCAAGCCTGAATCTCAGGACCTGTGCTCTGGTTCTCTTGGACAGCTGCGTCCCTGCTCCCTTCTTCTTCTTGTGAGATGGAGATTCAGCCGAAGACTTCACACTGAACTCTGCCTGCAATCGCTTTAGTTGTTTAATTTGGAAACAAGATCTGGCTAACTCACTGAGTTTCCCAGCATGAGCTCCAACTTGTGATTCTCCTGTCACAAACCCCTGGAGGATGGGGATTGTGAGATGTGCTGCCACACCTGGCATCTCTTGGATGATTCCTTTAGTTTCTCTGAAACTCCAGTTTCTCTTCGGTAAAATGGAGATGACTATGGCTATATCACACGGCTCTTTAGGGCTCAGATAGTTAACTTTATATACTGATTACTAGAGGTACCCCTAAGTGATTCTTTAATTTTTCCATAAGGAGAGGTAGCGGTAGCATCATTCAGAGCAAAAGGTGCATCCTGAGTGATGTCGTGGGTGAACCGTGATGTGTGTGAAGTGATGCCAGATGGTGGCAAGTCCTAAGACTTAACTAAGAAATTTAGACTGGTTGAACATTAGAGCTTGCTGGCCTGATGTGGAAGATGGTTTCTCTCTTTTTTTTTCCTGTATCTCTATCATTATGTCCTCTGCTCTTGGTCACCAAGACCATATCACCTTCTGAGTGTACCATTCATATCCCAGCATATAGTGATAGTGAACTTTTTAGAGCTTTCAATGATATAAACACCTTGCCGGGGCACATGAACGGTAGGTTTCCCAGTGCTGATATAGGGCAAACTTGTTTTTTTAAACCAGACACAGCTTCCTTAAGTATAGATGATAAAATTCAGTTGTAGAACTTACGAGTTTTGTAGCTCCCCATTGCAAATAGTGTTTAGAAATATTCATATTTTAAAAGATAATTATTTTTTCAAACTTACTGGTAGTCTAAAATTTGCTAAATTCTCAGTTGCCTGATCACATTGAATGTTATATTCCAGTTACCTCCAAAATACAGGCTCATGGCTCATAGAATACTATCTAGTTACAAATTTTGGGGAAATTTTTTCTTATTCTTTAGATAAATCCATTACTGTATGAATAATATGGCCCCTTAGCAAAAAAGTAAAATTCTTTGTTGCTATTCTGTCAGGTTTGCATCTACTATGAATTTTCTTCCTAGAAACTTCATTACTAGGAAATTAATTGATTGATTTCCGTACTAATTTGATTTTCTTTTTCTTCATTTAAAAGCATACTGATTCTTAATTGTGAATAGACACATGAAGACAGAAGCATTCATTCTTTGGTGGGAAATAGGGGAAATGGAAGGGGGAAGCACATATTTCCTGAAGCCAACCTTTTTGTCAGGCTCAATGAATAATGGCATCATTGATACTGAATCGGGGCTCTCAAAGGCATCCTCACAACTGGAGGTGGCAGGAAGAGAGGGATGATGGGAGGGTCAGGAGGGGGAAGCAAGGCTCCTGCATTTCGTGCATGTCGGTATTTGTGCCTGCTGCTATCAGAGGTACGGCAGCGGCCCCCGTATGCAGCCCTGTGCTTCACAGACACATGGTTTTCTACTATATGAAGGCATGACAGTGGGTCACTTGGAGCAGCCGAAGACTGTGCACTCTTAGGTCAGACCGTTGGGTTCCCGTCCCAGCCCCACCACCTGCTGGCTAAGGCCGGATGAGTCACCGCCTCCCCCTGTGCTTCTGTTTCCTCCTGTGTAAATTCACAGTCATAATAGTCCCAGTCTCATAAGGCTGGTCTGAGCACTAAGACTCGCTCATGCAGAAGGCTGTGGCCAGAACGCGGCACCCTGCCCACTCTCACTTCGTGCAGATCCCTCTTTTTATCACTGGCATGTCAGAACATAAAGTCAGGTAATTGCATCAGTACTTTGGCCAGAGAAAGCATTGCTCTGGCACTTAGGAGACCTGGTTTTGCCACAAGCTGCTGGACTGTGTGGGCCTCTGTTTCCTCATCTCTGAGCAGGAAGGGACAGGAAGAGATAGAGCTTCAAGATCTCAGATCCACCTCAGCTCGGTGACAAAAACCAAATCAGCCGTGTTCTGCAGCTGCCCAGCTGTGCCTGTGGACTTCTCAGAGGCAAATCAAAGGCTGTTTGTTAAGCCGTTTCTGTTGCATTGGATCGTGCTTGAGGCATTTTACATTTAAAATCTACTCTTCCTTCTGTTACCCTTTGGCCGAGTAGTCGCCTTACTGTTTGTCCCCAGAAAATTCCGAGTCTAGAGTATAAAAACCCTTGTGCTGGAACTAAGGAAGGGGAAAAACATAAGAGCTGCCGAGTTAGGGACTTAAAGGATAACGTTCCCATATAAATTTGTATCCCTGCCAAGCCCACCTGTGCACATACACATACACAGATACGCAGTGGAGATCATAAAGTTGTATTACAGTCAGTACTGACAAACTCGAACAGTCTTTGTGTTTAAATCACTACTGACTGCAGTGAAGACATTACTGACAGTTTTATTTTTTTAGAGAAATCATTTCCTCAAATGTGCCCTGTTGGTAGAGAACAGTGGCTTCTGTAATCTTGGTTTTTATTTTCTTCCTGCTTTTCTAAGTATCTCCACACCAGATGTAAAATCCAGTCTGGTGATGGCCCATCGGGGGTCAGTGTGTATGTGAACATTCTACAGCCCGAGAGGGTTTAAACTGTTGACTTAGAAATTATGTAGCCGCTCTTACCATATGGCCTGTTGCTCAGATTTGCTGAAGCCTTGTGTTTTCAGGTTGTTAATGAGACAGGTCATGTGTGTGGTACTTTTTCTGCTCACATTGCTTTACCCTGTGAGAGAAAGCATGAGCACCTCTGTGCCCTGGGCTGGGCTGGGGGTTCCCTCAGGGGAGAGTTTATGTGCCCAGAGAATAGAAATTTGTTTCACATTGCTTAACCCAAACAAGGCTCGTAAGGGCAAAAAACAGTGCCACAAGAGTCTACGTTCTAAAAGGCAACAGTGACGAGAACAGAACCCATTTCTCAGCAGACTTCCAGGATATTAATTTGTTTTACCATATGGCTTTGGTCTAGTATTTTAATGTGCTATTTGAATGAAGACCATGGTAATTAAAGCCATGGGCTCAGAAGTCAGGCTTTCTGGGGTCATATCTTGGTCCTACCCCTTCCCTGTGTGTGGCAGTGGGCCACTTCTTACTATAGATCCAGAAGGGAGTATAAGGATGACAGGAGATTATGTGCACAAGAACTCAGCAAGGGCCCTGCACCCAGGAAACCTTCAGCCATTTTTAGCTATTGGTTTACACTGTAAACATTTTTTCTTACAGCTATTAGAGCACTAGTAAGTAGGCTATTAGAAAATTGTTAACATAGAGATTCATGGTAAATGATATTTGCCATCCTGAAGGGCATTTATGAATAAATTGTGAATTCAAAGTCCTCCTAGATTTTTATCTTCTCTGATTTTTTATAAACTCTCTTATCCATACCTAGTTGGACAATTATTTTATTGATGTGCCTTTCTCAAGTTCTTTTTTTGATTGTGAAGTAGGTACATTTAACATACATATGATCACACTCAACACTGAGAATTTGTACCAGTGTATGACACAACTTAATTCTCATTTTTTCCCATTCTCCTACCCACCCTACAATCCCCACCCCTATGTACATAAATTTTGTTTCCCTTTTTTTACCATTATAATTTTTTCTTTCTCTTCGTTACTTAATTCTAGCCCCCTTTCCCTTTGAATATTTTCTATTTTATAATATTTATCATATGTTCTAGAACTCATTTACATTTTCAGTTTCTCATACCAGGGTCTTAAGTTGTTCTTAAGCATCAAACTAAGTTTTCTCAGAATTAGTGAGTCTCTTTTTACATTTGCTAATTAAATTATGTAATTACAAGAAGTACAGCTGACATAAGCCAGCTTAGGAGGGAACACTAGTGACCCTTGTAAAGGCATAACTCCTCTGGCCCAGAGTTTAGCAATGGCTGAGCAGTTGTGCCTGCAGTGGACCTGCATCCATAGATGGGGAGGGGGTGTTGGTGAGTCCGGAAACTAGAGAAGTGCAGGTCAGAAGTTTTGCACAGATGTCCCCAGGAAATGAGCTAAGCTAATCTTGTTTTTAAAATTACTGAGGTGTGTTTATGTATTTAAATATATAGTTTACTTTATATAATATTTATATATGTATATGTACACACGTGGACCTTTAGCTTAGGATCTCAATCGGTTCCTGGGGGTTGGTTGTAACTCAGGCATTTGTCGGTCAATACAGCTGTGAGCTGGATGTTCACCTGGGTGCACACTATAGAAACAAGAGGCAGACAATCTCCCATTAGCCTAAATAATCCAGGCTGTTCATGTGTCAGACTGGTTGTAACCGTGAGGCCCACTGTATGTATGCTTCTCACCTCTGCTGTCTTCTTATCCCACACATCCTACTTTCTCTCTTCCCTCCATATCTGTTGCTTTTATACTTATTCTCTACAGTGTTTTTGATACCCAGAGACATCATTTAACTTAATTAAGGGTACTTAGGGGATGCATAACAGTGACAGTAATAGATAAATGGTCCCGAACATGAAGTTCCCAGCTCTGCAATAATCCCTTTACCTATAGTATATAATTATGTGGTTACGAAAATAGTAGAAATTGTATTGGCCCCATTTTACAGATTTTAAAAAACTGAGATGCGTGCTGCCTATGAGAAGGCTGAGAGCAGTGGGGAGCCTGTTTTAGTGGAGGAGAGGGGTACATGCCAGTGAGGACTGATGAGTCCGTGGCCGCCCCGGCCCCTCTCGCTTCCCTCCCGTCCTGGTGAAAGGCTGTCATCCTGGAGCACTGTGGCATGGAACCCTCCAGTTTTGTTGGATGATCAGGCCTCACTTGCCTAGAAAGGGGGATGATGAGGGCTAAAGAAAGAAGAACAATAAAAACTCATGTGATTTCCAAGTCCATGGTTGGCCAGAGGGTCCGTGCTGAGGAATGGGCGGAGACAAAAACACTCCCGAGTTCACCACTGTATATTGGGTGCTCACAATAAATGGAGGAGTATCCGAGACTGAGAGGGCGGTGGTGATGCGGTGCTGATGAAGAGCTCAGGTCATGAGGGTCTTATGTTGACGAGGGCAGTGAGGAGAGCGTTCTGACAGCAGTAGGTGGGATGATGTAGCGGCTACTAGAGAAGTTGTCCTTCCCTTGGGTTAAGCCTTTCTCTTCTTTTACTAGTAGTCGGTTCTGAAGAACCAGGATGTCTTCACATGATGTGCACTTGCCCTGAGACAGCACTGTGCCATGAGACCACTGAGGCCACCGCTTCTGATGGGAGCAAAACGGAGCTGTGTGTCCGCAGGCCGTAGCCCGCCTGCAGTGACTCTGGGTTAGACAGCTGTCGTCACCTCAACCATGAAGTGATTCTCCCCAAGAGGTTGTTCAGAATGGCCCCCGACACCCCAGCCCATGCTCGTGGCACCTTCCCTCCCTGTCAGGCTCTGGAGCCCTCAGCACTGTGCCTGGTGGGGGCTTTGTTTTCATGACCCCTTGAGTGCTGTGAACTGTGCGTCGCAGTCCCGAAGCTGCCGGGTCGGCTCTGCTGCTCCACCAGGGAACAGCATAGGACACCGCCAGGCAGGGGGAGACCCAGAACGTTACTCTGTCTGTCTGAGGTTGTTTAGTGTGATGTGCAGGCTCAGTGCGAGTCTGCACAGGCAAGGCGGCCCTGCTTCCTTTTCCCAGCCCTGGCTCCCGGGCCAAGGCCAGTGGCTGCATGACCTCCACCATGACTCAACCATTTTGTCCAGTGACAGAAAAGAGCAAAGCTCATGCCCAGCCCAGGACTGTTGGGCGGAAACATCCGCCTGGGTGAGTCACCCCCAGCAAGACTGCAAAGCGCTGTAGTGCCGATAGCTCTTTGATGCCGCCATGGAAAACAGCGCCACGGTTTACTGTCCCCCTTGTGGTCCGGTTTCTCAGGTTCCTTTCACTAGGCCTCTTCATGGCAGGCTGCTGTAGCTGATTAAAAATTGAATCTGTATCACCAAATAAACCCGTGGAGTCTTAGTTAGCTTCTTTATCTGAACTCTGTAATTCTGAGTCATTTGACTTCAACCTATTCAGAAGTCACTACATGTGAGAATTTTTGAAAGCTGCATTTCTATACACCAAAAGTTTTTGAGAAAAGAATTTGCTTAAATCTGATCCAAGTTTGACATTCTTTACCCCTTGAGGTACGTGTGTAGAACGTGCCTGGTCCTGCTCTGTCCAGGTGCTCTGATCTGGAGCTGGGCCACCTGCCAAGTCCAGATTCATCAGCGTTACGGTGGCTGTCAGCCCTGGTTAGAAGTGGAAAAATATCCTCGCAAAGGAGGAGGCCAGGAATCTCAACTCATTGATTTTGAGCCCACCTTGTTTTTGTTTCTTCACTTAACTTTAAAGAGAAAAAAAATGGGGAAAAAGAAAGAAAAGTGGAAATTCTGTTTTATTGATAAGATTATTGATTGTGTTTCTATCAGTTAGCTTTCCGTTCCTATGATGAAACACTTGAGATAATTAACTTATAAGGAGAAGATGGTTGCTTTGCTTTCTGTGAAGGGTTCTAGTCCATGACACAGCCTGTTGCTTTGGGCAGCACCTCATGCTAGGAGTGTGTGGCGGAGCGTAGATAGATACCTCACGGGCAGGAAGCGGAAAGGGAACGAGCAGGAGGAGACTGGGACATCTGGCCCCTGGAAGGACAGGGACCTCCTGGTAGGCCGTGTGGAACTAAGGCTTTGAAACGTGGGCCTTTTGGAGGAAACTGGAGACCCAAACTGTAGAGTATTTAAATCTTAGCTACTCTTCCTCATATTCCTGGAGAAAAACAGAAAGGATCACGCACTGCTCAGGCCAGGTTCTGTGCATCATCATGCTTAGTGCTTTATCCGACTGTGGTTTGTGTGAGTGTCATTCATGCTTAGTGCAAAGTATAAACATGGGGCCTGTGCCCTCAACTTCGTCTCCTACTTTCTCACACACAGCCCACACTATTTTATCTGGTGTCTCTTCAGTTATCAAATGTTGGGCATATGAATGATGGAAAGCATCTTCCCCACATGCCTGGTCTCTCCCTTAGTGCTTTGCCTGCAGGGCCACGCAGCTCCTGAACACACAGCTGCTCTGAGTCTGCCGCCGCCATTCCCAGTGAGGCAGGTTATGTGCAGGTGTGGAGACCCGAGGGTGTTAGCAGCTTTTCAAAGATCTGTGTCATCTGTATCTGACTCAGGCTTGGGTGACTCAGGCCTGTGGTTTTGCTTGTAGAAACTCCACACAGGAGCTACTTTATTGTTGTGCCATTGTGTTGTGGGTTTCTGGAGGCATGTGGATTTCAAGTCGTGGCCACATGGCTAGAGGAGCTCTGATCATACACCCCGAAGGAAGTTGGCATCGTGGTCAGGGTGATTAACAGGGAGGCCAGGCTTGCCCTGTGGACTCACCATGCCAGACACGTAAGCATCAGTCCCACAGAGAAACCACGAGTCCTTGAGGCTTGACAGCATGGGCTTTCCTCAGTTTGTCTGGCGCAGGAACAGATACTCAAGTCCTCCTGCTGCCCACAGGGCTCCTGACCTTTCCCTGTGGGCTTCCCGGGACAGCGCTTTGCTCCATTTGAGTGTGATCTGTAGCTGGGAAGCGTTTACAGTGGGAATGTTGCAACCTTTATGGGATCCACCCAGACACTGTTTGGATTCCCTGGTTCCGACCACTCAGCATAAATTGCTTCTTATGAACTGAAGTTCCAAATGCAGTGGGCTGATGAATATAATCATTATGTACTAAAGCTTGTACTAATGTACTAATAACAGAAATTTAAAAAAAAAAAACTAAATCCTCTTAAAAAAGAAAACAATGGACAAGTCACTCTTTTCCTGGGATAGGAAAAAGGAGTGTTATGTTTGAAAAATACAAATGAAGGAAACATTGTTTGAAGAAAACAAAAGCATGTCTTTTGAGAAGCAAGACAGTCCTTAAGCCACGTGGAGGTCTTTGGTGTTTCCGATTTTCTGTCGCAGAGCAAAGTGTGACCATCATCTGTGTGACATAGACATCTGGCTATAAGGAGAACAGAAACTACATAAGGAGTCTGCAGTCAGTTTTCTGTTTGGTTTGACAGTCTGGGCTTTTTCGCAACTGCTCCTGCTATACCAATGGTGACTAGAAGGTCGCTAAATGAATCGATTAGGTCCAACAACACAGCTAAAATACCCCGGAATGGAAAAATAATGGAAAATTGGTAGAATGTGTCCCATTCACAGCTTTTATTGTTAATTACATTGATGTTCTTCCCACCCACGCTCAGTAACTTTCTATGTCAAGGCCACAAAAGAAGGGAGAATATTTTTCCTCTCCTGTTCAGTGAGCTTTAGCGTAACTAACCTAGACCAAGTAATGCCACTCTTTGTTCTTCTCGTCGCCAGGCGTACTCCATGGGCACAGGCTTGGGCACATGGGCACACCCACCACCCTCATGTCCAGCTCAACATCTCATTCTTTTCTCTCTCTCTCTCTTTTTATTCCTCAACCCAACCTACAGCCCTCTACCCCCCATACACATGAGCATTCTTTCCTTTTTTTTTTTTTAACCATCACATTTTTTCTTTCATTATCTCAGTCTTATGTGTGAGTCACCACTGTTGTGTTTGGTCAGTAGTTCTTCATAAATGGCATCTTAAGCGAACTAGAAAAATGACTATAAATAGTTCCTCTCAGAAATCCTCCTATGCACTTTTTCTTTCTTCCTTTTATCTTTGACATTAGGTATCTCACAGAGTGGTTGCAGAGTATCTAAAGAAAGCTAATGTGATGATGAGTTTCTTCTTTTGCTCAAGATTTATACTTTATTAAAGATTTAAAGGATATTATTAATAGATAATAACTAAATATATTCTAGAGTTAAACTGGCAAGGTACTCTAGAAAGTAGTTTTCCTGTATTATATCATTAAGTGATCTCAGCAACACAGAAATGTACAACTATTATTCTTATTTTACTAGTGAGGAAGTTGAGAATTATGCCCCCATTCACTTAGCTGATAAGAGGTAGAGCTCAAATTTGAAAATAAAACTAATGAACAAAAAAATTAGAAGAAAATACTGCTGAATGAATATATTATTTGGGAGTGGAAAAGAATTTGGGAACATGTACTTTGAGCAAAAATCATGGAGGAAAAGGAAAAGATTTGGATCTGAGAGACCTAAAGCTTTTATATGACAAAGAAAAACATAAGACTGAAAGGTAAATGTTAGGGTGGGGGGATGTAGTTAGCATATTAAAACTAGTAAGGAAAAAAGCAGTGGCTATATCAATTGATTTATAAACTAAACACGGTCTATTTGCTAAAGCTTAAACACAAATGAGCAAGAAACAAAGGAAAATTAACAAGAGGCACTTTTTTTTTTCTATTGACTGTCAAAAGTAGGAAGAATGGTAGTTGGTGTTGTGGAGAACGTTGAAAAGGGGGAACTGCATTGTTTAGAGAAACTAGCAGTTTGGTTGGAGGCGTTTTACCTCCCAAAGTCAGTAGGAAAATACAGACAAAGGTGTAAGGATACAGAAAAGGCATTTGACAAAATCCAACAGCCACTCATGATCAAAACACTACAGAAAATTGGAATAGATGGTCTTTCTCTCAACCTATTAAAGGTATTTATGAAAAATCACAGCCAGAATCATAGTAAATGATCAAAACTTGAAATTTCTTGCTAAAATCAGACTTATTGAGAGAGAAATTGAGGAATCGATTCCCCTTTCAATAGCATCCAAAAAAATGAAATATCTAGAAATCAGTCTAAAAAAAGAGGTGAAAATTGCAGCATTCTGAAAAAAGGAGATGGAAGAAGATACCAGAAAATGAAAAGACATCGCTTGTTCCTGGGTAGGAAGGACCAATATTGTTAAAATGGCCAACTCTCAAAACTACCATATAGATTCACTGCAACCCTGATTGAAATCCCAATGGTATATTTCACAAAACTAGTGAAGATAATCTAAAAATACATCTGGAACCAGAAGAGACCTAGAATAAGAAAAGCAATTCCAGGCAACAAGGACATGGCAGGAAATATCACAGTCACTAATCTGAAACTATATTACAAAACCACTGTGATAAAAACAGCATGATACTGGCAAAAAAAAGAAAAAAAAAAAAACCAGACCTGAGGGTCAGTAGAACAGATCAGCATATACAGAAACAACTCGAGACATCCTAACCCACTTCACCCTTGACAAACAAGCCAAATACCCTCAGTGGAAAGAAAAGAGAGCCTCTTTACTAAATGGTGCTAGAAAAACTGTGTTTTAACCTGCCAAAGATTAAAATTAGACCTGTATCCTATACCTTGCACTAAACTAAAATTGAAGTAGATCAGAAACTTAAATATTAAAACAGAAACACTAAACCTGCTGGAAGATGGGTTAAGTAGAACTCTTTTTTTTTTCCTTTTTGAGATAGAGTCACTTTATAGTTCAGGCTGGTCTTGAACTCACTATGTAGACCACACTAGTCTTGAATTCTGGCAATCCTACCTCTGCCTCCCAAGTGCTAGGATTACAGACGTGAGCCACCATGCCAAGCGCTGTAGTATGTGGTACCAGGGATCTAATGTGGGACCTTGCACACACCAGGCAGATGCCAGAGCCACTGGGCTAAATCCCTGGTCCTAGGTGAGGTATAACTCTTGACACTGGTATAGAAAAAGACTTTTATGAACAAAACTTTAGTAGCACAGGAACTAGCAGAAAGGATCAATAACGGGGATCTCATTATAAAGCTTCTGCACAGCAAGAAAAACCACCGACAGAAGGAAAAGATAACTTATAAAGTGGGGAAATAATTTTACCAGCTGTTCCTCAGACAAAAAACTACTATCTACAATATATAAAGAACTTTAAAATATCAGACCCCCAAATTTATTTTTATTATTTTATTTTATTTTTGGTTTTTTGAGACAGCATCGTATATATAGTTCGGGGTGGCCTAAGACTCAATGATCTTCCTGCCTCAGCCTCCTGAGTGCTGCGATTCCAAGCATGGACTACCACACCCGTCTCAGACCCCCCCAACATTTAAAAACTCAGTTCAAAAATGGGCATCTGAAATGAACAGACAGTTTTCAGATGAAGTAAAGGCAGGAAATAAAGAAAGAAAATGAAAAAATGCTATCAAGAAATCAACCAACCACAAATGCTAGTGGAAGTGTGGAGAGAAAGGAACCCTTCTCCACTGTTGGTGGGAATAGAGTGGTACAGCCACTATGGGGAGTAGTGTGTAGATTCCTCAAAAAACGAGGAGAGGTCTCATTCTACCCTGCTATTTCCGTGCTGATTATAATCATGAGAGAATTAAAAAACATCATACCACAGTGACATATGTGCACCTATGTGCATAGTGGCACTGTTTGTAATAGCTAAATTTTTAAAATAGCTCCAAAGCCCATCAATTGTTGAGAGGATAAAAAAGATGTGATTTTTTTTTCACAAAATGGAGTACTATGCAGCCATAAAAAAGATAACTTTGAGGTATTTATAGCTGAGGGGATACACCTCAGGCCATATGCATAAGTGAAATAAGACAGATATGTAAATGCTCTGTCATTTCTCTAATGTGAGAGACTGAAGATATAAATGAGGTCCAACATGTATGGTAGGTTTTGTAAAATAGGAAGAAAATATTCAAAAGGGGAGAGGAATGGGTCAGGGGAAGTAAAGAAGGAAAAGAAAAAACTGATGGTAAAATAGAAACAAAGCTTATGTATATTGGGGGGGGGTGTTGAAGGGAGGGCAAGGGAATGGGAAAAATGAGAATCAAGATATATCACATACTGGCCAGGGATATAGCTCAGTGGTTCTGGCGCCTGTCTTGCAAGCTCAAGGAGCCGGGTTCAATCCCCCAGTAACCACATAACAATACTGGGTGTGGAGACTCACCCCAGCAGCAACCAGTACCACATACCACAGTGCCGGGCGTGGTGGCTCACGCCTGTAATCCCAGCACTCAGGAGGCAGAGGCAGGAGGATTGCTGTGATGTGAGTTTGAGGCTGAGCTCAGAGCCAGCCTGAACTACAAAGCGACAGCCTGTCTCAAAAAAAAAAAAAAAAGATATATCATGTACAAGTACAAATTCTCAGTGATGAATGTGATCATAATGTATTCCAAAAAGATACCAATAAACTCAATAAAGGAAAAACAAGAAAAAGATGTAAAGATAAATATTTCATAAAAATAAAGAAAAAAACTAAATATCTGTGTAGGGGAAGTTATTCATACAATGGAAAGATAAACAGCCTCTAAAATGCTAACTTTGATGTCTATTGTAGAGAAAGGGAAATGTTCATTATTTCTTGCTTCAAAAGAAAACAAATTTCCTTTGAGACAAGTGGATTCCAGTTTCCCTAGAAGCCAGTCTTGCTCAATTTATATAAGTGTATAAACTTCACAGTAGTTCTTTCTATTTCATCATTTTATACATTGTGCCTCAGGATAGCTAAGGAGGGAAAAGAGAACAAAATATTTTCAGAAACTATATAACACTTTTCTATTAATGTTTCATTTACTCAAAATTTTCCTTAGTTATGAATGAAACCTTATTAAGTATAATAAATCTGAATGATATTCTTTTGGTCAAGCATAATGGTGAAAGAACCTGACTGTGTTGTGAAATCATATTTAGCAAAAATCAGAATAACTTTGCCCCGTGTTGATTGTTGCGCTGCTCTGGAGGTGACCGCAGGTACCAGCACAGGCATGAGCTGCCATTTTCTGCGAGTTACCCAGTTAGTCCGCATGTATCGCGCTGATGCACCACTGGCTTATCTGACACAAGCTTCCTCTTGTGCTTTGGCCAACTAGTAAAGTAATATCATTAAACATTTCTTTTGAATCTCAACGAAGAGTCTTTGGCTCACTTAACCATCCCTAAGGAGGAGGCAGGGGCCCACAGTCAAAACTGCATTAGCCTGAGACTATGCCATAAACCCTGCGAAGACAGCCATTGGTAGGTGACCGGCAGGCTTACCATTCGGGGCTCAGGGGTGCAGACATAGCCCTGGCACTCACTAGCCCTGAGATCGTGGGCTTTCACAGCCCCAGTCACCGTATTGATCTTTTTTTTGCTAGCAGTATTAAGGATTGAATTTAGGGCCCTCTCACCAAACTGCCTTCCTCACCCTTTATTTTTATTTTTTATTTCTTGCTAAATCACTACGTTGCTCAGACTGTCATTCTCCTGCCTCAGCCCTCCGGAGTGCTGGGATGATAGGCGTGCTTAGCATACCTGGTTTAGTAATCACACTTTGTACCTGTGCTACCTGGGTGTTGTGAGGATTCAGTGATAGAATATAGGTAATGTGCATGGCAAACAGGACAGTGGCTAAACATTCTCTTCCTTCTCCTTAACATCATAAATACAAGTTAAACTGGTTACTTTGTGTCCTACGTAGTATTTGCAATAATTTGGACATAGGCTAAATTAAAATTTTATTCTTATATATTTATATGCTAGAAAATTCTTTGATCATTTGATTTTTCATGTAATTTTAGAATATATATAGTTTGATTTTCTTGTTTTGCCCACTGATCTTTAGTTTAAAAGACCATACCTACCAAAGGGGAAAATATCATTTGCTCTTGAAAGAATGTAGGAAACAATTGCTCGTCATTCCAGCCTACATGGCATCAAGAGCAGCCATCAGAAGTATTACGCTTCGCTACCTGGTACAGCAACAGATAGAAGTCCTTAATCGGTTAAGGACTCCAGGCTCTTCAAAGCCTTGGTAAAGTCTCTGACCACAGTGCTTTCCTGCGTTTGAATCATTTCACCAGCACAAGCTCCTCACCTTGGTTGGTTTTGTGCTATTAGGAAATAATTCCTGAGACTGGATCAATAATAAAAAGTAGAAAGCTATTAGCTCATGATTCTTGAGGACAGGAGGCCTGGGGTGAAGGGGCCGTGTCTGCAGAGGGTCCTTCTGCTGCTTCATAACATGGCAGACAGCGTCACATGGTGGGCAAGAGAAGGTTCCTCTCTCTTTGGCAACACATCCTCTTCTGTGGTAATGTCCTTAGCCCATTACCCAGTGTCTGAATTGCCAACTGTCAACACAGTTGCATTTGGGATTAAATTTCCAATATATGAACTCTGGTGGGCTCATCGAAATCATTGCACATTTTCAAGTTACAACATAGGAATTGAAGTCACAAACTACCGCCAGGATGCCTGACCCAGCCTTTTTGGAGGCTGCTTACCCACTGTGAAAGATCAAATAGCATGGCTCTAGTCAGCCACTTGTGCCAACAAAGTCTGGCTTGGACAACTCATTCATGTGGCACTCAGGCCCGGCTGAGGGCCGCAGGTAACTGTAAGAAGCCCAAGCACAGGCTGAGCTGAATTCCACATCTTCTCCAGGCTGGAGCTCAGCTCCAGATTCCCAGCTTTGGCCTGGGACTTAGGAATTCATGTGGAGTAAGGACTTCCTTTGAGAAAGTATGAGATGTTTTTGCAGTGAGCACAAGGCTGTCATACTTCACTATAACATGAAAACAATTTTTAATGTGTTGTGTAGTGGATAGTCCTGGAGTATGTCTATGCACACACAGTTCGCAGATAATCTTACACTGTGTTTATAAAGGCTGTTAGGATTACATACATTTTCAAACCCACACATACCATCAATTTGCTTTGATTATCTCTTAGATACTAGGCTAGATGGTATAAGTTAGAGATATACACTAATGTAAATTTGGCATGATTTTTATAGTCTCTTTATTTAATGCTTTAGTAGCCATAACACCCATTGTATTGAGGTTTTACACACTATATATATATATATATAGTTCTGAACATGGCTTTTATACATATTACTTAACAGTGGTTTTTAATTCTTGCTAACATTTAGGCTCACTTCTTTAGTTTTATTATTTAAATATTGTGTAATATTCCATCTTAAAGTAGCTACATTTTGCTTATCCCATTAGTATGGGAATAGATGAATGCTAATCTGACTTTGACTCATAACATTTTAAATAATGCTGCCAGAGTGTCCTGACAGGGCTCTGTGTGGGACTGTGTATGTGGGATAGATAAACACTGAAACTGAAGAGTAGACATAGGTCGTTTTATAGGTGTTTCCCTTCAGAATGGCCCCATCTGTTTATTTGACCACAAGCAATTTATAAAAACAACTCTTTTCTCAATCCAGCAATATGTGATGTTCTCAAAATTTTATTTTTTGGCAGCCTAATGTTTGGAAATCTTATCTCATTTTTCCTTGACACACTTTGGAGGATCTTGCGCTCAGAATACATCCTAATGTTATGTTCAGGTCAGAGCTGGCTTTGCCTACAAGACAAATATACAACCAGCTGTTTATGATATGTTCTTTTTTTCAATGTAAAAGGCTTTTTAAAATGTCATGTAGGATAAAATGATTAAACTGATTCATTTGTTCAACAAACATTTATTAAGCATTCGGTACCAGGTGCTGTATTACAAAGAAGGAGACTGCATTGCTGACCTCTCGTTCCAGTGGAGGGGACACATTCTTAATTAAGCCAGTGGTTGCTGCAGAGGCTGAAACTGAACATCTGGAGAGGACTGGGGCACTGAGGAAGGAGAATATAATCTTCATTCTCTTGATGGGAAGTGGATGTTAGAAAGGCTCTGATTTCAGAGGGTAGGAAATACTGCTTTGTGTTTTTAAAAGGCTTGTCCCACCTTTACTCTCCACGTGACAAAAGGCCCCCAAGGGCAATGTGATGGAGCAGACAGTTCCAGCGGAGACCTTCTCCTCTCCGTCTGGTGAGGCTGCCCCTGGAGCCGCCATGCCACCGTCACCACTGAAGGATTTGTCTGTTGGCATCTGTGCTTGGTGCTAACAGGTGCAAAGAAGAGTACAATGCAATACTTGCTCATTAGAATCTTCATGTCCAGATAAGGAGAGAAAGTGGTTCATATTTAATGACTTTTTTTAAAGATACTAAGTCCAAAGAAGAAATTAAACCAAATTTGAATGATGCATCCATGTGGCCCCCTGAGAATGGGAGATAAACTTCTAATACCTAGAGAAATATCAAAGAGGGATACAGTGCAGAATCAGAACTGTATCCAGGCACTGAGCCATACATAGTTTAGAAGCAAAAATTAAATCAGAAGAGAGATGAAGCAGCACATGCTGCTCCTGGGGGGGGGCTGAGGTCGGGGGGCCCAGGATGGAGACCAGTCTGGGGGGAGGGGAACGAAACTGCGTAGATTAAGCTCTTAATATGTAGCCCCATGCATAGTGGGCATTAAATACACTTTTAACATGGAGGAGTGGGACCTGATAGACTTAGTAATGCAAGTACAGCAACAGAAATCATCCTTCGTTTTTAATTTTTGTTGTTTTCTAGGTCAAGAAGTGGTTTTCAAGTGCCTTGGGGAAGGAATTCTGGAGAAAGCCTTTCAGGGGTATAATGCTTGTATTTTTGCGTATGGACAGACAGGTAAGTAGTTGCCTTTGTTACCAAAATCAGTGATATTAAATATGCCTTTTCTCTCTTTTTCTTTCTTTCTTTCTGTCTCTGTCTCTTTCTCTCTCATTTGTAAGCATGAGCTATACTTCCATCCCTAAAGATGCATTTCACAGGGCTTAAAAATAGACAAAAGTTGGAGAAACAATAGAAAAATGCTTCTGACTTTATGGGCTTCATTGAATTATATAATCAAAAGTAATCCTTTTTTGAAGGTGCAGTGGTTCTGGCAATTGAGTAACTTCAGTGTTAATAAGCAAAGCTAGTTTCAAACTCTTGAGTGTCATTTTCCTAAATTATAGTTTTAATCTGTGTTGGAATTGGAAAAAATTGCTACTTTCTCAGTATACATGTGACAGTGGGTACTGTAGAGAAACTCTTAGCCTCATTCCTTGGCGGGCGCTATCATTAGGACACAAAAGTGACCATGGTGGGTCATTAAACCAAGGCAGGTGGAGCAACTTGGTGAAACAAAGCAAAACTGTCATGATGGCTCAGGTGTTTACTTTCTGAGCTCTGACCTTTTTAAAGGTAGGAATAGTTAATCATATTCAGCTCACATCACATCCCGAGGTAACTAGGAGACACAAGTGAGAGATCTAGTGGGACGCGTCATGCACATCATAGGAACGTGACATTACTATGACTTGCATACAGCTGGGATTTTATTGTATGTGCTCTTAGAGGGTATGTATTCTTAGTGGTTTTGTTTGCCCATGTCCCTCTGTAAAGAAAAGGTCCTCAGCGGTTGGGGCAGTATGATAAAAATAATAGTGACTCCGATGCCCATGGGTGCCATGTTTACATGCTTCTTCTTGTGACCTGGGCTGACACATGAGAACCCATGGGGTTGGAACATTACATGTAGCTTCCTCTTTCTTTCTGCTTGCTCATTGCAGGTTCGGGAAAGTCCTTCTCTATGATGGGCCATGCAGAACAGCTGGGCCTTATTCCTAGGCTCTGCTGTGCTTTGTTTAAAAGAATCGCCCTGGAGCAAAATGAATCACAGACTTTTAAAGTTGAAGTATCCTATATGGAAATTTATAATGAGAAGGTTCGGGATCTTTTAGACCCCAAAGGGTAAGTGAGTGGTTGAAATTAAGCTGGTAAGTAGGGGTAATAATTTTAAGTGATTCTAAAATTAAAATTGCAAGGACACACAGACATGAGCGGCTGGTCACTACTGTAGGGTCAGTGCGTTCACTGAGACGCCGTCGGCTCTCAGAGCCCGTCATGTGCGCACTGCACGTTCAGTTCATCCTGTGTTGTGTTAGAGCTGCTTACACATGCCTTGTGAAAGAACATTTTACTATCAAGGTAATTTTTTGCTATCATAAACTAGTCAGAAAAAAAATGGAGTTAGTGATGACAGTTCGGTCACTATTTGTATTGGAAAGTAACAGCTTTAAACAAAGGCAGAATGGTTGAAGGATTGTGACAACCCACCCTTCTGTGGGGTGCATTGGAAGTGCCTGGGGAGCTTTTCAAGGGTTCCTGGCTTCAGCTCTCCCCCTACAGGATGCCTCAGGCCCAGGATGATACCAGGCCCGGGCATCTCGGTATTTTTTAAAACTAAATGATAAAAACCAGATGAGTTTGGTTCATAGAGGAAAGACAGTCATTTACTTCTTTTACTAATTTAAAAAATTGTGCTGTTTTAAAAGTGAATTATATTTGTAAAAAATTTAGAAAAAAGGTAGTGTAAGAAGAAATAAAATGGCTTTTATCCTTCCATTCAAAAATAACCACTGTTAATACTTGGATGCATTTGATCTGGAGTTTGGATCTGAGTTGTGTGTGTATGTGCTCACGTCATGAGACCATCCTATAAATGCACATTAGTATCCTGAACTTATCATCCTGATGAATGCATTAAAGTTATGAACTTATGAAAATCAGTTTTAAATTAGTTTAGCAGCTGTGTGCTATGTAACATTTTTGAGCATTTGTAAGTCTACGTGTTGGATGAAATCAAAGGTTTAACACAAATTATAGATGTCAAGAAAGTGATACAATCATAGGAAATGTTTGTATTTACTTTAGAGATTTACTGTTTAACACAGACAAAAGAACATCTATAACACTGTAAGGTAAAAAGAATGATAAAGTCGGGCCGGGGAGTTAGCTCAGTGGTTCCGGTGCCTGTCTTGCAAGCACAAGGGCCCGGGTTTGATTCCCCGGTAACCAAATAACAATACTGGGTGTGGAGACCCACACCCAGCAGCAACCAGTACCACATACCACAGTGCCGGGCATGGTGGCTCACACCT